>CM066233.1:3415315-3509072 GCA_033675125.1 Athetis lepigone
ATTGAATTAAATACAGTAAAGTGATCACGAAACTGGCTCCACCTAGACTCCATACATAGGATTACAAAATTTGGGTGGTGCAAAATACCGGAACCTAATTCCGACCAATAAAAAACATCTGATACAACGGCAAGTAACCCTTGAATAAAATGACTTAGTTATCCCAACACTAGCAATCTCGTATTCTAATACCGAAAGTACACAATCACCCGATGACCGGCCGGCGATAACCCTTTACTGTCTAGTTAACCGAAGTTCACTCGGTCACTGTCTTACAAGGAAACACGCGGTCTTTGTGACCCCTATACGGAGCGGAGAGAAAGTCCGCACGCTAAGGGTTAAGTTATTAGATATTTATAAGCTTGATGTGTGAAAATTGGTTTGTTGTGGGAGCTGCTTTATTTTTTGATTACGTAAGTAATTGAATGAAAAATGGGCGGAAGTATTTCTAAAATTAAATTATTAGCATTTGTGTAATCAGTGTACTTAAAGCAAGGAAAAACTAAAAACTGTCTTCTAGTTATTTTGGCTAAACTCCGAAATGACTAGACCAATTTTGAAGGAAACTTACACAGGGAGATAGCTGATGTTATAAGAAGAAGACACTTAACTCTACACTTTTATTTTGTTTTCACGAGGAAAAGTCGTGAGAAGAAGCTAGAATATAAGAAAGATGAGTTATTGAAATCGACTTTATGATTGCGCGTATTTTCCTTGCCTGAAAATCGTTCGCCGTACGAAAGAACGATTGCCTGAGAGTCAACCTAAACGATCGTATTACCGAAAACTTTACCAGACTGATGCTGACACAATCACACAATTTTAAAAGAAAACGTCAAACCCTCAAATTCCCAACTTTCACAAACACATGACTGTTAACCCGATAGAGCTAGACGTATCTAGATTGACGTTAGTTGGATCAATCAAATCGGGTTGTACCCAATTTAAAACGGGTACAGATCAAAGGGTCCAATCCGGGCTGTGACTGGGATTGGGACATACAAATTCGATTTCAAAATACCTGTAGCTTAATCTAGTATCGTATTTATTTGAAATTGAACACAATTTTAGAACATTGTTATAAGTTGCATACGTTAAGCGTCTTACTGCTGTCGCTAATCGCTGCATAAAGTTATGACAGGTTTATACGTCAAAAAATGTAGGTATGGTTACACAGGCTTTATTCATGACATAACTTTACACAGTGATTATTAGTAAGGGCATTAGAGTTCAAATGTCTTTTGTTTTTTCTATCCGGTTTATGACGATTGGTTAGCTACCACAGCAACGCTTAAGATAAAATATCGCACGAAGTAAGTGACATTTTTCTCTGCGACCTCATCTGCGATAACCGACATTTACGCAGACGAAGACGAAACAAAAGCTTAAACAAAAAAAAGGCCTCGATTACAGAGGCGCGGACGTTGCGCGTTGCATGAAGCGTGACACATGTTGCACCAATATTTGAATTTACAGCGGACGCCATGCGTGCCGCGCAACGCACAGCTTCTTCGTAAACGACGCCTAACAAAGATGTATCATACAGTATCTATTGTTCTACCCACATGCCAACTGCATACAATAAGTCTTTTGAGAAGGTTATCACCTGCTTCCTATAGTTCCGGAAGGAAGCCCCATGACTCTTCACAAGCAAGGTAAACGCAAACCGATAACGTGGTTTGACGCGTTTCCGCGGTTACTGATAGGATGGACAAGCGTCTATTGGTCCCGTGTTATGTAAGAAGTTAGATACTTTATATTGGTTAAGAGAGGAAGCAATGTAGACGGAAACATATTTATTATACTTATTTATTTAGGTCTAGCGATGTACAGGATGGCCCAGGGACTAAGTTAAACAAGAGTATTTTAGACCTGTTCACCTGTCTCCATGGTTTACTAAGCACAACTAGATTAAACGCTAATTATTTTTTCATCATCTATTCCCTATAGATTGTTTTATTCCTGTTCAGGAGTGTGCAAGTGACAGCGTTAGACACGTTGTCTAATCTAATATCAAAGTAATACTGCTTATAAGGGTTTGTGGTACGCGGGGTACGCCCCCTGTACCGATCGAATTTATGCCCAACCTGATGCTCAATAAGTCAATACCCATATTTCATGCTTTTAGTCGATTTCTTATAGTCGGTATTATACCTCTATTAAGTAATAATTGTAACATAAATGTAGAACAGATAAACATATCTGTAAGTATGTCATCTATGTTATAATTTGGTACTTAGGTGTAGGGCAATTCGATTAAATTAGTCGTGAATGACATTCAATTGTTGCTTATACGCGCGTACTACAACTACATACATGATGTTTCTTAACAGAAATTTGATAAGCGTACTAGCTTTCGCCCATGGCTTCGCCCGCTTGTATGTCAAATCTTCTATTCACTATGTAGGTAATTAGGTATCTTACCAAATTTTTGTAAATACCAACTTTTCATTACTATAATGTGCACGTATGTTACATATAAACATACCTCTTGAATCTGTATACCTATATCAAAAACCGCATAAAAGGTCGTTGAGTAGTTTTGAAGACCTAAGCATAAATAGGGTGAGTCAGCGGAAATCGCCTTTTTTTACACTATATAGTGATATTAGTGGTTGAGATACTTCTTATTACAGACGCTTCTCACCTCACCTTGGAAGTTGAGACAAATAAAATGCTCATCCCATCAAAATAAACCACAAGAAGTCCACCACAGCAGTTACCAAACACCCTGTACACATTGTTTTGGGTGCGCAATCCAAGCGGAGACAGGCGACAAATCAAATTAATTAACCACATGGGCGACGGAGCGCGGTCGCACTTTATATTGCATTAGCCGAATTAGGAACAAACCGACACGGTTTAAATTGTATGCAGGATTGAGAAGATACGTTTAAAAATGATACACTTAAATAATAAGGCATAGAAGGTAGTATTTGTTGACTTCTAGTATATAAGACCATTTCAAGACGATGATTGAATTGTCAGTAGACATGATATTATGTATTGTAAAGGTTGCAGGAATCAGTTCAATTAGAGTGATCACACAAATGTTTGGGAAGTCTCCAGCGGTGAAATCATGGTATAGACTGCAATGTAATATGGTCGTTTTTAAACCATAACCAACATAACACAGAATATAACTATAGCTTGAACCGTTGACTACATGCACCGTTCTATAATGAATGAAGTTAAGATGTTATTAAGGATATGACCTCTCCATCGTCTAAATTCCAGCACAAATAGCAAAATCATTGGCAGTCATATCAGTCCATGTATTTTAATAATAATAATAATTTATTTTTATTTCAGATAATAAAATCCATAAAATTGATATATCCATTCAAATTAAAAACAATCAGTGGTACATAAAAAAAAACTTAATAATATAAGAATTGTCAGTAGTAATAATTAAATAATCAATATAATAAACTAAAGAAACATAAAAACAAAATTACAAATATTAAAAAAAAAACTGTACATTATAAACATGAGGGTGATTATTTCATTTTATTGTCACTACATTAAGCATACAACAATGGTTAATGTAGTGACAGTCGAACCTCTCAGCCATCATCCTCAGTATGGTGTTGGAGCTGGCGCGGACCCTGCGCATTTTATGTCTCCATTCAAAGTCGTTACGCCTAATGTCCTTAGACACCAAGCTTCAAGAACAGCTTCTGTTTACATTACAAAACTATCCATACAAGGAGCTCATCAACATAATTTACAAACTCATAACTTACATCGACGCTTCAGTCCTACCGACAGCCATGTTCATGAATACTTCGGATGAAACATTTGCATCACAAAAGACTGACGCCAATGGAGAATATTGTGAAGAACACCATAATGTCACATGTTTGTTTTATAAAACATGTACATATTTAAAAGACTTTGGAAATGAGGAATTCAATAGTCTTGTTGTAAAGAAAACACCGTTTAATAGTTTGTTACTTGACGACATCGTACAGGCAAAGCCATAAGTAATAATTAATTATAATAACAATACAGCATTGCAAAGACTAGTTATCAATATTAAACTTTGAATATGCACGTTATAGTGAGAATTCTAATTAAGATTTCTAGCATTCTGTAGGCAACTAGAGGCTTGGAGACTTTCGCCTATTGTTCGCGTGAATTAGTCACTTTCATTGGCAAATAACTTATACGTTTAATGTCAATACTGAAAGAGCAAACAGATCATAATCATAAATAATACACAATAAACAAGAGCTAATTACAGGAACATTTGCTTACATAATGAAGAAATGAAGGAAATGAAAATACCCCGGATAAAGAAAAACTACACAAATAACCTTAAAAAATAGAAGTATACATATTTAGGCACCTATTTTTGTGCACCTATGTATATTCCACTAAAAGTATTCCCATTTGAGCACCAAACAATATTTAAACCATGACCGCACAAAAGGGGAACAAAGCTTATATCTTTTGTTCACCTGTGCACTAAAAATCAAATAGAGAAACAGTTCGAAATTCAAATTCCATTTCTTTGTCTATCGCAAAAATCACAGTACATGTCAGCATTCCAATTCGTGTCTAGCTTACGACTTCTATTTACATACCATGTAGGGCTGGCACAAAACCCTCAATATCGCTGAACTGCTAAATATTCAATAAGACATAACTCACAGCTGTCAGTGCCTCTTGTTGAGTGGTGACAACCCTGAGGAAGCTAATGTTTTAAACAACAGATGAATGATTGAATGAGAAATATTGTAAATCTGAACTGAAGTGTATCGATATAAATATATAGTTTGGAAGTTAAATAAGTGCAGTTGGTAACGGAGCTTTCAGTGTAGGGTTTAAAGAATTATTAACATTTACGGTTACATAGACGGTTCTTAAATAGAGAATTAGATTTAAGTCCTACTTAAGAATTTTTACGATTACGCCAATGCTAAAAATAATTTTCTGACATTCAAAATCAAAGTCAACGCATTTATTCCACAGTTGTTTTAAGGATTCGGTCAATTAGTCAGAATCTTGAAGTTAAAGTTGCCTGTTCTAAAACGACTCAATGAAGATAACAGTCCAATAACGATGTTAACCTGACTGTAAGATGACGACTATGTATAGTAAGGGTAACGAAACATTGCCAAGAAAAAATAACACAGAACCATAAACATGATGCAATAATAAAACACAGTTGCTCAAACACATCAAACTCAAAATTAACGCACTCTACACTTAAAGAAGACCCACTTTTGCTTTCATTTCACACAGAATTCAGCATGCAAATTAGAGATAATAAAGTAAATTATGGGTAGCATTGTTTACAAAAAACAATAGATAAGTCGTGTAAACTTTACTATACAGCCTCCTTGCGTAACAGGTAGTCTGTAAAGCGCCATCTAGCGGAAATAGAAAGTGACTATGCAAATAAGTGACGGCAGAATGGATGCAGATCTGCGTCTTGTCGCTAACTAGCCTTCCTGATGTAAGACTTAATTTTGCTTAATTTAAATTAAATTAAACTAGGACTAATAAAATTCACATGGAATACATTTGTCCCTTGATTTTTATTTATATTCAAAAAGTACGCAACTTCGCGTAGGCCCCGGCGAGATTCGAACTCACGATCTCCTGTTTACTAGACAGGCGCTTTAACCAACTAAGCCACGGCGCCTCTGTGTACAACGACGAAACAAGATCTTTATTGGTGTCTGTAAGCTCTAAGGTGAAATCTGCCAACGTTAGAGATATTATATGCGTAGAACCCATAAAACTAGATTTTTTTATTTTTATTATCGTACGAAATTACACTGTTTATGAAAGATCACAACACAAAGTCCTATCCACAAATCATTCGTTACTATGTGATTGAACAATTTTTTTGACATAATGCCACTATGGGGACCCGCTATATCCCCCTTTTATAATCTCCATTTTTTAATAATTTAATTCCATCCAAGGGTTGTCTGGAAGAAATTGCTTTTTAGCGATAAGGCCGCCTATTGTACTCTTGCATATTTGTTTGTGTTGTCCTTTACTGTTTTTGTCCTATTGGTGTACAATAAAGAATATTCTATCTATCTTCAATTCTAAAATGTAATTAGTTAAGTTTAAAAAAAAACTCTCTACCTAATTCTTTAACGACTATGTTGAAAATCTATTAAAATTTGACAGGTTATAGTTGCATAATGTGCTGGCGTTTGCATAATTTTCATAAAGCCATTTAAACTATTTTCAAAGATAACTAACTACGAAAGTGAACCTTTTAGTACCAATACCTAAGTTTGTATAGTAGTTGTATTCCATAGGGGAAAAAAACGTTTATCTTAATCAGCCCTAGATTTCGCGTACTTGCAAGGTTCACTATTTTACATTAAGACACAATCTATTCAATCTAATTTCTGCACATCCATATGACAAATTACTTATCGATCTGAAGCTTGCACCCTCAATTTTATCTTCAAAACTGTATCATGTCTAAAATTAATAAAAATTCTGTTCTCTACATAAAGAAAGACAACCCTTTAAGGTTCTTTGACACAGACCGGCTCAGAGAGGGCACATTTTTATCACATGAGCCTTCCATCATTTTAAACGTGATCAAAATATCTGTTCTCTTCAAAAAAAAATGCAAGGACATTATGATTTATGTAGCAATTAGCTTTTTTTATTTTAAAACCGCTGCCTCTCCCACCTTACACCCCATCAAAGAGGTAATGCCTCAATTCACCAGGTTATCGTCTGACGCCGGCAGCAGCACGTTACGCGTGCGGCGCGGGCGCAGGAATGTCACCCGCTGTCAACGCGTAAACTATTCGCGCGTTACGCAACGCGTTGCTATATCCGTTCGCGATTTACATACGCGTTGTGCATTCAGATATATTGTGCTTATGATATTGTGAGCATGCAAATTGAAGATTTTGTTATAATTATTAGCTTTCTTTCTATTTATAGTTGGAGTCTTGGAAATCAGAAAGCTTCAAGAGTGATATTATTATGTAATATTAATTCTTAATAAATTGCAACAAAACGCCGGAACTTCAAATTTTTCGATGTAAAGTGACCTCATTGATTCACTTTTCTGAGTCTTTGGTTACTGATTCTTTTAGATTAGAGAGAAAGAAATATTTCAGTCGGTCCCAAAGATAAGCGCGTTTTAACAAACCAAACGAAATAGAATCTCTTTAGCTTTATTATACTAAGGAGGTATGGATTTTCATTTCTTTTTGTCGTTTCTCTGTACGCCTATCCTTTAAGTATCTATTTATTGCATCCCTTTGATTATAAACATTTATAATGAAAGTTGTATCCATTCTATTTGTTTATTCAATTTTTTCACTTCTAATTTTAAAAATCTCTTCAAACTACTAAAGGAACCAAAACTGGGGCCTTTTATTTCTCACACAAATCTAATGAATTCCTAATATGGTTATTGACAGGTACTGTCCCACTATTTCTGTCACCAATCACTTCACACCTTAGCACAGTGACAGATATGGTTACTAGAACACAGAATCTTTCTTTACTAGCACTACCGTTAAAACAATTTAACGCCATCAACACTCCGCCCGTTTGTTTATTAATGTTTGTTTTGTTTTTCTTTTCTCATACTTTTTTGTTATTAACGAATTTTTACAATTGAAACAACAGTTCAACGGCCTTCATTCCATTTTCGTTGAAGTTCGGCGTTTTTGTCGGCAGTTACGTTACGTAGAAAAAGTGCGTTTGTTTAGGAATTCGTTTTTTGTCATTGTTTTTGGAGGTACGAAAAATCTCACTGATGAAATTGAACTTGAATAAAAAGACATGGTGGAAAAACTATAATAGAAATAATATTTTAGTATAAAAAGATAAAGGTGAAGATGCAATTAAATACTGGGACTTTAATAATTGGGACTGCCATGGCGTTGTAGCGCTTCTGGAATGTTCGCGGAGGCTCGCACAGATGGCTTTCATGCCATCATGCGAAAGAAAGCGGCCTCCTTACTACAGCGCTTGCATGGTAGTAACAACAGCATCCTGAAAATGATAGCTGCCAGACCGGACTGTCCCTTTCAAGGACACTGGGTGGGGACAGTCATAGGTCTAAATAAATAAATATTCTCTCAAAAACTAACAATACTAACCTACTTATTTAAGCACTATTGTTACTAACACCAAAATACTAACATATTTATGGACCCTACAGTCTGAAATAAAGATTAATTATTATTATTCCATTTATTTCATTTAAGTACATATAAATTACATTTTTAAATATTGTTATAAAAATAATAAAAACATTTAAAAATATAAAAAATAGTAGCCCACCGGCATCGGGAACAGGGTCCAAGCTACCGATGGTCAGGGCTCCAGAGAGAGGAATCGCCGGACAATGCGCGCCGTGTCCAGGAGTACCGCCTTCTGCATCAGGCCCTTAATCCAGCTGCCTAGCGAGAGCCTCCTTAGGTGTAGATCGAGGCTCTTAGCTATTATGCCATTGGCCGTCACGACTATCGGCACAATGACTGCTGAATCTACGTCCCACATGTCGACAACCTCGCGAGCCAAGTCAAGGTATTTGGATTGCTTATCCTTCTAATTATTATTATTATTATTAAATAGATTTTTCGACGTATGACTTTTGGAAAAGCTTTCATCAAGTGCATCATTTTTAAATTATATCGATGCTATAAAGAAGAGACAAAGTAACTAGACTAGTAGTCAATTAAACTAGTTTACAAACAATCCCACTGAAATAAAACTACACCCACAGATTGTATAACAAACACCACAATTGAAGTCCAAAATGCGACACGTGGCCGCAACAGACGTAACGGTCTCATATTATCACGCAAACTCGACTGTTTACTTGAATATAGAAACACAATAGATGGAATATATGGAAGTTAATGGAGTATTTTTCCTATTTCACATTATCAGAACAATATCTCTTATCAATATTTTCGTTTAATAAAATCAATGTATAGAAGAAAAACAATAGATTTAAGCGCATGGTACTGGTTAAGATATTTTTTACATTTCCATTGAAAATTTTCAATTTACATAAGGTTAACGGTTGTTTCAAGTTCAAGTGGGAGATGCAATAGCTTTACTGATAGAATTTATAGATCTTTAGTTGGAAACCCATCTTTTATTACTACTACGTTTATTTATATCCAACTAGCGGTCGCCCGCGGCTCCGCCCGCGTGGATGTTGAAATTTTTCCTGAATTTTCTTTGCTATAAACCTCACGGAGCCCGAGACCTTTCCAACGAATGCCAAATCGTGGAAATCGGTTCGTGCGTTCTTAGTGCGAGTTATAGCGTCAGGAAGGAAAACCTGACTTATTTTTATATAGTAGATATTCGTGCTGCCACGTGTAAACAGATAACATGCTGATAAGATGACATTAAATAACGCAGTATCTACTTACTTAAAGACAACTTCTTTTCTCATAATCTTGATCACATCACTGAAGATTTAAAAGTATCCCTAGAAATAGAATACCGAACTGTAATCATTCATCATTTCATCCAAGCCAACAGGTATGCAAAGCATTTTGCAATATCAAAGAGCTGCAATTCAGCCAGTACCAACGGGCTTAACCATTCACATCTCAACACCACGACACTCCAGTAATTGAATGGCTTTCACGATGCTTATGGGAATATGACGGTATTGTCTGAACCTCATGACGTGTGATACGAGAGTAAATTCAGTTTCATGGCGTGTGAAAGTCACTGAATGGAATTGTAATGGGTTTTCGAGGTTAGAAAAATAGTATGAGCGCATTTGTTTGTTGCTGTTTTCCTGGTTTTGTCTTCCTCTTACTTCAGTGTCGTTATCTATTTGATGGATGTGCTATTATGGATTATTTGTTAAATCCGGAATATTTTTGAAAGTCAGTAAGCTAGTTCTATTCATATCTTGAACACAGTACTAAAATTTACTTCATTTCTGACCTAATCTTAGAAATCTATCTTGACTTGGGTCTAATCAAATGGGTAAAGCCAAGCAAGAAGCTAGGTAAGCTACTAATTTAGTATTCAGACTTCCTACAACTCGCTTCGGTTACACCGAGCAATATGGGATGTCTTTGCTTTAAGGAAAGTGATTCCTTATAAAGGTGACCATTGTTTCATGCATTTTCATAGAGTGCATTAGTTTCCGATTACGCTATAATTGCAGCAATTGCAAATACTGTATCTAACACGTTTAGATATATAATTTATAAATAAACTAAATCTCTTAAGGTGGCTATTGCAATCATTTTGGCGCGTCAGTTGAACTGACGTACTTACGTCCAAAATTTTATCGTGAGTGTCGGTTCGCTATGCCAGAGTTGGTTTGTCTCCTAAATCATTTGGAGTGACGCACAGTTTTACGTCTAAACTGACGCGACAAAATTATTGCAATAGCCACCTAAAGAGATTTAGTTTATTTATAAATTATATATCTAAATGTGTTAGATACAGTATTTGCAATTGCTGCAATTTCAGCGTAATCGTAAACTAATGCACTCACACTCACAATTTGCCTACTTAGCACAATATGGTAGACCCGCGGCGCCAATGATGTAATCGAATACAACTGTCGTATTCATTAAAGATCACATTAAATCTTTTGTTAGTAAACAATGCGCGAGCGCCGAAAACAGTACGTGCACCGATTTCAATAAGATTTGATCAAGTTTCATTAGAAATTGATGAACTCTTTTATTTATTTGAAAGGGATACTTATTACAGTGTCGTAAGTGTTTCGTAACATGAAAATATCGGTATTATTTTTAAAGGGCTGAATGAAACTATTTCGATCTTAGTGAGGACCTTCCCTGTAAATGAATAGCGTCGTCACGCTAATGGGATGATTTCTTGACAATAACAACAACAATACAATCACAAGACCTTACTGTCAACATCAAAGAACAATGAGCGGTTTCGTCCCAAGTGCTGTAACATTTACCTACCTATATCATTTGAAAGATCTCAATCAGTGTTATGTTTTTTTGTATGGGCGTAACTCTGTATCTCGTGCAGGGAAACTGTTATAGTGGTTTAATTTATTTGATAAAAATATTGAATAAAACTTAATTAATTAGTATTTCAATGACAAAAGGTCTAAAACAAGTGGAAAAAACCACACTGTCGACCGTGCGCCTACACTAACCCAACACCCCCTCTCCCACCGTGTACCACACGCTGCCACAGTTTAACGATCCATACAGTTGTAAAACGAATGTACTTGCATAGAGCAACGGCGGGGATCTCGAGGGGAAGTGGGCGGCGCGGATCGCTGCCCGCGAGTGCGCGTAGTTGGCGGGCCAAACTCTGGGGCTAACAAATCCGTGTAAATCGCGAGCGAGTTTTCAAGAATCATTGAATAAACTAATTATAATGGTGCACACTCTTTGTTCTGTGTACGGATGTACCTCGACAACGAGACACAATAAGGATTTAAGATTTCATAGACTTCCCCGTGACGCGAGGTAAGTTTATTCTTATAAATTCGTATTAAACAGGTGGGTATCTACTAATATTTATTTTGTATAAACTCACCGTGTTTATAGTTACGTATATAATAATTATAGTAGGTACGAGTAAAGTTAAGTTATACACGTATTCGTATACGTTATTATTACAATCGGAAAAACATTTCAATCGGCATCATTTATATTTCGTATTGTAGGTATATACGCTTTGCGAACGGGCTATCTCAGGCACTTGGACACTGTTCACGCAATGTTAGGTTATTTATTTAAATATACAAAAGTTAAAAAAAACTAAAACCTGACTACGAAAAACCCGGATAAAACAATAAGCAAATGTACTTAGGTACCTTCTGTCCTGTGTACCAGTCTGTTTCCAGGTTATGACCGTAGTCGCATGCCGCTGTGACCTGTCTTTTTTTCTTCTAAAGCTTGTATCTCGAAAACGGTGTGTCCTATCGCAAAAATAATGAAAAATTTGCCCCCCTTTATAAAACCCCACAGCCGCGTAATTCTCACATGTAGGTAATATTCAATTATGAAAAAAATAAAGTTTGTCTTTTTTGACAACCCTTGCACATTTGCACGCGGTAGCGTAAATACCTACACGGGCGGCGGCGGCGGTGTCGTCCGACATCAAAGGCGTTTACCAACTGTATGGATCTTAAACTGTGACGCTGCCATATTGTATGCGCAGGAGCAGCGAACGATATTTTATGAGACAGCGCTATACGTTAGAAAGAGATGATTGCCGGTACCCGTAGATGCCATTATTTATCTAGCGCTATATGCACAGTCAGTTTTTTGTAGCTGTGCTGTACTTTCGTGTTTTAAATTGTTACTCTGCTGTTTTTTTATTGACGACTTTTATTATTAAAGGACTTCTGGTGTTTCTACATTTACAACTATCGACTTCGGCTTGTTTTGTGGACTTGATTTATTATTGATTGGTTTATTACGAACTATGGATCATTTGTGTGTGACCTGCAGTCGGTCTTTGACTCGGCAGCGAGTTCGACATGAAGTTTCAAGAACGATATATTAGAAACAAGACTTGACGTGACTTGTGCTCGCATAATGAGTATCATTTGGTACCTTGGCTGGGCTAGACATTAACCAAGCATATTGTTACCTGCGACCTTTTTGGATGATATTATCATAGATAATAACCACTATTAAAAGTACCAGTAAACAATTTGCATATGTTTAAGCCATACTCTTACATAAGGGAATTATTTCTTTGTTATTTATATATTTGAAAATATAAATAACAACGTTATGTTAATTGTTAACAATGTTATTTATACATTACTAGCGTTAGAAAGAGACTAAAAGTAGCCTATGTTACTCTCCATCCCTTCATCTATCTCCACTTAAAAAATCACGTCAATTCGTCGCTCCGTTTTGCCGTGAAAGAAAGACAAACATACAGACAGACAGACACACTTTCCCATTTATAATATTAGTATGGATCAACTGTGCGTTTATTAATAACTGTCAAAAAATAACTATTAATGCCTGTGATTACTGTACAATTATTATAAATGTAATAATTATGTTTACATGTAACACAAAATAGCTGGCAACACCAGCGCAACGTAAACATTGCGCCGCGAAACCTAATTAATTAAAATTACAGTATTTATCCAGTATTTCATAAATTGTTATTTAAAAAACTTCTCGTGTGTGAATAACCAAGTGACAATGTTATCTCCATAAAAGGACGCTTAATTTCAATATAAAACCGCAATAAGTATCAGAGATCGAATTGAGTCGAATATACGTGTTTTCAAAACTTTTCGCCATAAAAACCTACAGTGAACTCAACAGTGAGCATACCAACAACAAAGACAGTGCAACGAGTGATTATTTCGACGCTACGAAGTCAAAACAAGTAATTTCATTATTTTAAAACTGTTGTGAATTCAAAAGTTTGCATGTAAACAAACAAGACTAGACACACCGATTATTGTCGACCAATAAGAAGGCGAGAATTAAATTTAACATATTAAGCTTCGTCCAGAAACGATTTTTTTTTTTTTCTTTTCTGTGTCAAGATCATCTGGGTACTGACCTTTCGACACTGTGTTCCATTACACCTAGAATTCACCAACAAGTGACAGATAAAAGTCACAACACAAGACCAAGAAAAATAAACGACAACTAGAGGGTAGCACTAAAAATATTTAGAATGGACTCGTTCAACGACAACATTACATTACGTAAAACTTATAGGTCAAGTTCGCTAACCAACTTATCCAGCACTATGAGTGACAAATCCATTGTAGATACAACAATGCTGAGCATTCCAGATAGCTTAACTGATAATAGTGACATAATAAAAGACCTGAATGAACAAATAAAAACCCTTAAGATAGAATTATCCAGTGCTCATCAAGAAATAGAAAATTTAAACATTGAAAATTTTAGGCTTAAATCGGACTTACAAAACATGATAAAAACAAGTAACACCTTCAAAAAAATATGTTCTACCCCTACCAGAAAAAACATGTCACCTATACAGAATAACAAAACGCCTAACCAAAATAAAAAACATAGTTTTGAAGGTATCAGCGATACATTGAGTAATCCACAATTGACGAATGTTACTGTTTCCAGCATGATAATGCTAAGTAAAGAAACTCAAACTAGTACCACTAAGAAGAAGTCACCACAAATCAATACGGAAATGAATACAACGCCATCTATCAACAGGACATTACATAAGCGCGAAAAAATCAAAGGTCAACTGCTATGGTCTCCCAACAGTGTACGACCTAGTTACACAGAGGGCGCCACTTCTCCTAAAAATATAGATTTAACGATGAAAGGCTGCAGAAATAAAACATACCAAAATAAATTATGTGTACTAAGTCATAATAATACAAATAATATTTTAGAAAATGCGACAAATATTTTTCCGAACTCTGACATCTGTCATTATTGCCTACCAAATGCTAGCACAGTTGAACTACTGTCAACACTTGATATAAAACTTACAAACTATACTTTGAAAGATTATTGTATAATTTTTCTAGGAGAAAAAGACTTTGAAGTCTCTCGTAACTATAAAGATCTCGTTAATTACATAAAATCTAGAGTGGACAAAATTACTCACACTAATATAATTTTGTGTGTCCCAAATTTTAAACTTCATAATAACATTGTTTTATTTAATAGAAGAATAGAAGCCTTCAACCAATTGTTGTGTGTGAGTAATTTTGAAAATACGTACTTTTTCGATACAAATAAATATATAGATTATTCATATAATATGTTCTGTAAATATACAGGCAAAATAAACAATAATGGCATATTTAATGTATTTTACAATTTGAAAAAATATATTACTTCTATCGAATCTCAGTCACCACACCCAAACACTTATAATAACAGTGTTAGCGACTACAAGCCTGGTACTATACCATATTACTTCAAAAAAATAACACTTAAGAATAAAAGTAATAAAGATAACTCATGCTCGAAACCAATCAGCGACTTTTTTCGTGTGCAATAATCTAAATATTTTACACCAGAATATAAATGGACTTTTAGCAAAGATGGATCTATTGTTATTATCTTTAGATAAACTTGAAGAAGAAACATGTTTGATTGATGTTTTTTGTGTGACCGAACACAACTTGATTACTAGTGACATAAGGCTACTAAAACTTCCAAACTACTCACTAGCCTCCTGTTTTACACGTCAAACTAGACGCGGCGGGAGTTGTATCCTAGTCCGTAATGCGCATAAATTTAAAGTTATCAATGGACTAAAAAGTATGTGCATTGAAGGTATAATCGAGGTTTCCGGAATAGAACTTGTTGATCATAAACTTTTTGTGCTGTGCGTATATAGACCACCTAAACCTAATCATGAAGACATAAAATTGTTCTTTGAAAAACTTAATTTATTGCTAAGCCAATTTTGCCGACCTAGATGTAAAGTAATAATTTGTGGGGACTTCAACATTGACATTCTGAAAAAGACTAGGTTATCATCTGATTTTCTGCTGACTGTATCAAGTTATAATTTAAAATGGGCTTTTACTGAAGCTACTCGTACAATAAGCGGTACGTGTATTGATAATTTTTTACATACCATCCATGGTTGCAAATCCAAAATACTTGAGTTTGCTCTTTCGGACCATACGGCTCAATTGCTCACCTGCCCAGTAAAGCGTAAATGTATTCTAGAAAATTGGTTTATAGAGAAGCGAGATTACAGTCCGGAAAATATTAATAAATTCAAAGAATGCATAAAATCCCTTTCTTTTAATGATGTTTTTGAAGAAAAAGACCCACTTAAAGCATTTAATATTTTTTATGAAACTTTCACTCTCTTCTATTACTTATGTTTTCCACTCTCGTTTGTAAAAATAAATGCTCAAAAACGTCCAAAGTGGATAACAAAGGGCATTAAACTTTGCTGCAAACGTAAACGAGAATACTTGTGGCAATACCGAAGGTCGCGTACTTCAGCAAATAAAATAAATTTTAAAACTTTAGCGGCGAGGTTAAACAGGATAATAAAATCTACGAAGAAATCCCAAAATGATGAATTCATACGCAACTCTAGCAACAAGTGCAAAGCGACTTGGAGAGTAATCAATAGTACGCAGTGCAACGCACCTAGAAATCAAATAACTGACATTAAAATTGACAATACACTTATTATAACTGACCCTAAGACTATAGCTAATTCTTTTAATGACTTTTTTATTGACCAGGTAACACAGATTAATTCTAATTATAATATTGTTTATCCTCCATGTATCCCAAACTCATTATTTATGACTCCCACATTTCCAAAGGAAATATTTGACATAATTAACAATTTAAAGAACACTAATAGTACCGGTTATGATGACGTATCCACAGTGATATTAAAACACGTATCGCCTAAAATATCGTATATATTGAGCTATATAATCAATTTATGTATTGCAAATGGAGTCTTTCCTGATAAATTAAAAATAACCGTTATAAAGCCTCTTTTTAAGAAAGATGATAAGTCCTCAATGACCTGTTATAGACCCATTGCGTTGATTCCCACTATTTCTAAGATCTTTGAGAAGGTTATACATGACAGATTATACACTTTCTTTGAGAAAAATAATATATTTTCCAAAGAGCAATATGGTTTTAGAAAGAACAAGTCCATAAATGCTGCTATCTATAATTTCCTCGAAAGTATTATTAGCCATGTTGATAAGAAGTCACCCGTTTGTGCGCTTTATATGGATCTCACAAAGGCATTCGATTATGTAGATCATCAAATACTTCTTAATAAACTACATGCATGCGGCGTGAGAGGAAATGTTCTCAATCTTATCAAATCCTATCTCGGTAATCGGAAACAATGCACTAGAATAAACCGCTTGAACCCGAATTTGAGAATAGAAAAACAACATTCATCCACTTACAGAGAAGTTAAAGTAGGCATTCCACAAGGTAGTGTATTAGGACCGCTATTATTTAATGTATATATAAATGATTTACCACAAATATCCACCCAACCTAGCATATTGTTTGCAGATGACAGCACATTTATTTTTGCTAATAAGGATACAAGTTCACTTAAACTTGACATAAAAAATACTCTAAATAATATAATACAATGGTTGACTTCCAATAATTTAAAAATAAATCTAAACAAAACATACTTAATGACATTTAGAAATCAAAAACCAATGATTACTAATCTTAATATTGACTATTTGGGAACTAAAATTTCAGAAGTAGACACAACTAAATTCTTAGGACTGACGATAGACAATAGCTTGAATTGGAAAGCTCACATTGATAATCTTTGCCAAAAACTTTACCAACAATCCTATGCCTTACGCATGCTCTCAAGGGTAGCTGGTCAATCAACGGTACTTACGGCCTACCATGGATACGTGGGATCTATATTGAGGTACGGTGTCCTCTTCTGGGGTAACTCGACGGACAAACAACGTGTGTTTTTAGCACAGAAAAAGTGCGTGAGGAGTATTACCAAAATAAATCAGACTGATAGCTGTAAGCCCCATTTCATAAATCTTAAAATCTTGACACTGCCTAGTCTTTATATTTGTGAGGTAATAAACTACATTAGGATTAATTTAAATATGTTTAAGAACTACAAAAGTAAGCGTCTAATTTACAAAATCAATTGTCCTACCCATAGCACAATGATGTTTAGTAAAAGTATATTTTGCATGGGACCACGAATTTATAATCACCTACCAAAGTACATACTGGAGATTAAAAATAATGACCTATTTAAACACAAGATTAAAGATATAATGCTAAACAAGGCCTATTATAGTGTTAATGAGTACTTAAATGATAAATCCATCTTGTAAAGAATTAACAATACCTAGTCAAAATACTTAATATTACTGTTATCATGATTCTAAAATCTGAAATATTGTTTATGTCTGAGGTTATGGATTTGTAATATAATATTCGATCTTTATTCGAAATACCATTAAGGACCAAAGTCCTAAGTCCTAAGTGAGATGACTATAGACTGACAAGTGCCTTTTTAAGATTATTGTTATTATCATTAATAAAATTGTATTTGACATTTAAAAATTGTATTTGACATTTAAAAATTGTATTTGACATTTAAAAACTGTATTTGACATTTAAAAATTGTATTTGAAATTTAAAAATTGTATTTGACATTTCAAAATTGTATTTGACATTTAAAAATTGCATGCCGACAGGCGAAACATAGCGCACTCTTATTATGTATGCTTCATCATGTATTATGTACTTATTACCTATGTTTGCAATAAATAATTTTGACTTTGACTTTGACTTTGAAAAAATGTAATAAAGTATGATTTAAAGCATAATTTAAAACAAAAACCTTTTTTCACTTGAAGCCTAATAACTTTTTACCTGCATGCAATTACTATAAAAACTTGGTATATTAATCATAAAAAAGCTTAAATGATTATGTTTATACTAGTCGCAACTTGTTACAAGGGTTGGGACGCATCTCATACAATAATGCCCATTGTCCTTTGATACAGACATAAAGCAAGTCAAATGCCCCATTTCCATACGATTTAAAAACGCTGTCTAAACAAACATTCCTCTAAGCTAACTACAAGATTTTGTGCTTATTTGTGCTTAGAAGAGTGACGGCAACAAATCTACAATGTCTCATTATCTTACTTCTCACGGTCACAGTAATTGTGTAACAATGTATAAGGGAAAGGTGAGATCATAATATTAATTCGCATTAAGTACTCTCTTATCAAAACGTTAATCTTTTTTTCTTTTCCTCGAAACTTTTTGAATTCCATCGTCATAATTGCGATGCAAATACGCTTTCGCGAATTACTTTCTCAATGATTTTGTTTGAAATAGTTACAAAGAGTGAGATAAAAGTAATTATGCTGTACAACAGTTGGTTGAAATGGAAGTCATTTTAGGCACACAGCATGACAACAGATAATATGCAAATGAGGCTCTAGTGTTATTACGTGTTGAAGAAACTACTATTGAAAAGAGTCAACATACAAAATAGAGACTTCATAAAGTAGCTCTTGTAAGTACTATTCTGCCCTGCTAAGCCGAAAGGCGCTATCTCTGAGATACGCCCTTTTAGTTTTTTTTATACCATTCAATAGCTAGAATAATTTCGCATCGAATGGTATAAGCCAAAGAGCGATATCTAATTTAAAACATTAAAATAAACCACTAAGAAGTTTTTCTATATCTCAATTTTTTCTAAAATTACTAAGAGATTTGAGGGCATGTCGTTTTTATGAAGCCAAATAGCCTTATATTGACATAGGCTAAAAACGCTTAGAAAATGTTAATCAAAAACTTAAGTAAAGTAAATGTGGGTATTATTAGTTTGCTAAGGTTTGAGATACGCCTATACCTAAGTATTATAGAGAGCGTGTCGTGACATGAAGATAAACATTATTTACTACGATCATTTCTTTCTTTGTTTAGTTGGCGGAAGGAAGCAAATTCGTTTTGTGGTGTGTTTAAAATAAGGAAAACTTTATTAAATACAGTATTTCTATCGATATGTTTAAGTCGACTGTTTTCACACACACGACTGTTGTATATAATGAAAGTTTCGTGTCTGTTGGAGCTAGGAAAGGTTCAAAAGAATCCAATATCTATCCTGTACTTTGGCATGAAGCATTGTCTGGACGATCTAAAGATGAAATCATAAGTGCGTATTATATTTTTTTAATGTTCTATCGGGATATGAAAAATATTGTACTTTGGATGGATAATTGTTCTGTATTTTAGCCACAGAGGCGTAACAGGCAAATATAATACTTTATTAAAAAAAAATATTTTAAAATCTCTTTCCAGTTTAATATCTGCTAATAGTCTTTTTGGCGGGGACTAGGTACCAACTTTTGTTTAGTTTTATTTCATAGAAAGCAAATAAATTGCTTTAACTTTTTTTTGTAATTTGCTGCTACATTTAATAAAGTTGATAAAAAAATATTAAATGAAGTTTTATTACAAATTTATTCGGTATTTTCATCAAATATGAAAAAAAAAATCATTTTGTATGGAACTTTCTATGAGCAGAATAAGACTAAAAGCATTATCTCAATTTTTGAAGCCTTTCTTTTTAATCAAAATAGCGGTATCTCACAAAATAGGTATAATGGTGCTATTTATGGATAATTTAGATATGTCAGTTATATCTAGGGTCAAAAATAAGTTTATATAAGTTTTAATAGTTTTAAAAATATTAGTTTTAACCCCCGTTTGAAGGTGGGAAAAATCCATTCACAAAAAGTCGTTTTTCTCAAAACTTACTCTGATTGAGTTAGCGCTTTTCGGCTTATCAGGGCAGTATTCTTCCTATAAATATAATTGAACTTTGACTGAGAGGAAATAAAAAAACTATTGGATTAAATCACTGTTAGTGTCATTAAAGTTCCTAGTATTTGTGAAGAAAAGAAGTAAAAAACAATAACAAATTTCAAATAAAGTAACAAGCACTACCAAGTACAATATTTACTAAGAGTAAACATGACAACACAAATGCACATAATGAAATTACAGCTACACCCTTTAGGACGGAAGTCGGAAGCTCCAGACATGGCTGACTGACGGCGGCCAAACAATAGACACGTGATGGCTTACACATACTATTAAATGACAGTACCTATGTCAAAACAAAGTGGTCCTAAATGTAATATGAACCTTTTGTTGATATTATTGATATCAATTCGATGTCTTATGTGATATAATGTTTTGACCAAGTTTACGATATCAATTTGATAATGATGATGATAAAACATTTAAAAATTAATATGAAGTTGATTCGATTTCAGAAAGTGCACCATTACCAGACGTGCCCATTTTTTGTATATTATGATAAGCTAAGAAAAAATCATATGCGTTTAATTCTTTTAATGACAAGGATATTAAGAGCATCTTAATGGAACTTGCCAATTTCAAGCAACTTACAATTGAGTTTAATCTTACATGACATAAGGCTGTTACGAAATAATCCAATCGCCCTACTGACCTACACGAAAAACTTAAAAGTAAACTCATCTGGACCAAAACTGCAATAACCAAAACCTACTTAAAGATGACATCTTTAAAACGGAATTCCGATGTCGTAACAACGGAACAATATCTGAAGAGAACAAGAAAATAGTTGCAATGTTTTTGCAATACCAAACAGCGTATAATGAGGTTGTTGTGTAAACAATTCGGTTCTGTGACATAAGGGGTTAATCGAAGACCCCTGCTGATATGTCCGAAACGATTTTGTAAGACGAGAAATGTTCTAACAGACAACAACAAAAGGAGACATTATTTACTTTTCCTGGTAAATTCTCTTGCTTGGATACAGTTCCACGAAGATAGTAAGTATAGGTAATTCGTCGTGCTAAAATTTTACAGCCATCATCCGCATTTGGCAAACCCATTAGAAATGTCCTTATGAAACCGACACCGCTTCCCACGCAGACTATCCAATTAATAGTTTCCTTAATTTAAAAAGTAAAAGCTTTAACACCTAACCTGACTTACAAGTTACTATAAATAGGTACGTTTCACAGTGAAACACTTAATAAATTAGTTCCTATATAAACATAAGAAAGTCTATAAATAAATCTTAAAGTCTAAGTGATTCCATATGGAAATCAAATTTAATAAACCACAGAAGTATCTGAACAGATTTATTTGCTAAGTGTACATGTAGCTTCCTTAATACCTTTATCGCTTTCTTCACACATAAATCCTTTACAAAGCTATAAAATAACAAATAATAATGAACTTGAGATTCTACATTATGCATTGCGGCATCATCATTCAAAATTTTATAGCTAGTAAATAATTCTTGGCTTTGTTCGGAGACGTGATTTCACATGTTGTGATACAATGGAGATACCACGGACATTGAGACACTTAAGATCATTCAAGGTCAAAACAGTTCGAAGAAAGTTAGGTATAATAACTGGAAAACTCCTAAAGAATTCATGATATGAACTTTATTGAACAATCCACATAATACCCAAAAAATGAATCTGAATATATTCTTTTCCGTGTGTAGTCAAGACTATGGACAGTAATTGACTGATATAGGCTGATGATGATAAAAAAGTTGAAGTCTCCTCCAGAGTTCGTTGGCTGGTGCAATTAATGGTAAAATAGACATAGACCGATTACAATGTGACATTCGATCGAAATATGAAACTGAATTAAACAACAAAATAAATGATCATGAAATCGTTTTCAACCCTACAACTCAACAATCCAAATTAAAATTCAACAAACCATCATACTGTCCAATTGGCTAGAGACTGATTTATTTTGTATTAATTAATACTGAATGGATAGCGAAAGTAGACTTTTGATTTCTAATCCAAGTATTATGTGGTTTATCGTGTGTTTCATTGTGGGAGGCATATTAAGGCCTATATGGTATCGTATGTCGCCCACTTACTTGTGAATATGTAAAAAGTTATAATTGGCCGCAATAAACTTAAAATCATTTGTTTGTTTTATATTTTTTATTGTTATGTCACCATCATCGGACAAAATAGCAGTTGTATACTGTATACGGTCTTGCTTAAAAAGGAGAGCATGTCTGTAATCTATTTTACGTAGGTAAATGTTTTAGTGTCGAAGATGAAAACGATACATAACAACCAATTCTATCTAATGGTGAAGTTTATTATTCATACGTTTGTAAAGGGCAACTAGATTAAATTGTTTTAATATTTCCTTGTTCAAAATGCTATTGATGATCTAATTGAAATAAACGATACGACTCTGGACCTCATAATTGAATTATTTCTTAGAAGCAAAGGGGTATAAGGAGCAGTTGTTTTAATTGAATTATTTCTTAGTAGCAAAGGGTAAAAGTATTGATATAGCACTTCCTACTTCAAAAGTTCAATCCATAAGTTGCTGATTCATCTTCTACAATAGTTATTTACAAAACCGCAATAACACAAAATGATGCTGTTACAAGCCAAATTGATGAATTAGATGATCGCGTGACGCCTTTCTACTTGTGTTTAATATGAGTTACGCGAAAATTGCACCGTTTTCACACGACGTTGGGTAATATGAATATTGAATTAGTTGTAATAGCTTTACTGAAGGGCCTTATCGAAGCTAAAGAAATTCAATACTGGATAATGTATCGGCGTTTTGAATGGAAATGAAGTATGTGATCGCCAATTTCACTAATAAGCTTCAAGTCATTTTAACCTAGTCAAGTGTATTTACTTATGTATGTAATGTTATTCTTATTTTAACAACTTTGCAAGTTTAATCTTATATGTAACAGCTTGCGGTTTCTATATTTCTATAGAATTTCCTATCTTAGATCTGGAAAGTTTCTAATTAATTAGTACCTATTTTATGTTTCTTCTTTTGTTTGCAAGCTATTACATAAAACCATACTTATATTAAGTCTAAACTACTCAACCACTTTGGTTATTTTTTGGTATAAATTGGAAAAACGTCTGCCACAAAAGCAAAATATTAGAGAAACTTCACTATCGCCGTTTCCAAAACAAGGAGAAGTTATGAGCACCGGGTATCGGAACTGCGGTCTCGTAATACGTAAGAGTGTGTGTAGGTGGACAGGAACAGATTGGCTTGTCTTCGCTCCATTGCTCGCATTGTGTCCGATTATAATCGTCACAATTAGCGTTGTCTGTTCGGCTTGTTAATGGATGTCATGCCATTTATATATGACATTTTTATGACCGCAGACATCGAACTGGGCATTAATTGGATTGATATTTTATTTTGCTGTCTATATTTGGCTAGATAAACTTTTATGCAATTAGCGTTTTCGTCATCATTTGTTCCGGTTTGTTGCTAAGTCTCATTTTGGATGAAAGATTAACATAATATAACTTATGTATTGGTGTAGATCTCCCAAGTGGGAAATTCGAGAATGTCAACGCCGAGTAACACAACTCCAATCCTTTTTTGATACCGTCACGTTTAAATCCCATTCTTTCAAAATCTATAGAAAACTGTTACTTTTTCGTTATCTTTACTATCCATTTTCGTGATTTTGTGACAGGGCCGCCCAACAGCAATAGTTAAAGTATTCCAATGAACTTCTCTCGACTGCTTTGTCTACATTCAAATAATCTACAGAAACAGTTTCACTCAAATTTCTAGAAACTAATAGTATTGTTACTGTAAGCCCATTAGTGTGTTTACTGCTGACAGCATTCCCATAGAGAATAGTAACTTCAACATCTCTATATTCACATAACAGAATGCTTGTATTTCCACGCAGAATTGCTGACACTTTAATTTGATCGTTACAATAGTAAGGTTATTAAGTTCAGCTATTCAAAATGTCTCCTGACTGACCAGACTCTATCTTCGACTCACCGCCAAGCTTTAGAAGATAGTAGCCTCAACTAAAAGAAAGTGAAATCAAAGTATACTTCTATGCAGTTACACCTATTGACCATTATTATAATGCTGTCAGATGACATTTGCAGACCTCGGGATGCTTAAATGATAATGAAACGCAGACAAAGACGTCCAAAGTTAGCACAATAGAAGAAGAAATTAGAGAGATTCTATCGACACGCATCCCGATTGGCCCGGAGGCTGGACTGTATTAATTATCTCGTAACCACAATAGTACGAAGAAAGTCGCACTCTCGATGCGAATTCGTAACGTTACGTATTATGCTTTCATTGGCGTTAATAAAGCATTTGATTACCAACTTCTATTTGCTGTTACGAAAAAGATTATTCTTTAAGAAGCTGAGGATAGAAAATTTAACGGACGGCAAAGTTAAAGTTGTATTCGTTTATTAAATGGAATTGGTAGTGATAATTAAAAACTTTCGAGTGCTGTAATAAGATTCGGTTTGCGTGCACAATCACGTGTTATCGCCCTAGTGGAATAGTGAATGAACTTTGGACGAAAAATAACAAATATACAGAGTGTCACTTTCTTTGATAGTTTATTTTTAAAGATAGTAATGGTAAATCAATTTCGTTCATCGTCAGTGATTTTTGATGTTCTTTTTGTTAAGTTAGCAAGGAGAAATTAAATAAACAACGTATGTTTAAATGGCAGTAGGAGAAAGTAAACTCGTTAATTAAATGACTAAGACAATATTTGGATAGGTACAGAGAACATGGTGGTCTTACATATGAATTTGGCAATGGCCGCGGGCTGGTCTAATCTATTAAAATCTCTGTCAGTGACTACTACAATACAAACTTGATAAATTATAAGTACTTCCTTAAAATAATTTTAAGAAGTGATGTTAATATTACTCTACTATATAAAATGGCCAATATATTTGAATTTAATAAAGAATTAAGTAATTCATCGAATAAATATAATAAAGGCAATGCAGTTGCCGATTATGCGATCAGTTTTGCTAAAGCAACTGGCTTTTCTACAAAGTATAAAAAAATAAGTAGACAAACAATTTACAAACTACGACGGTGAAACTAGACTATTAACTCGATCTCAAATAAAGACATTTATGAGCAAACAAACATGAAACTTAAAGTAAACAGTAATTTCGTTCGGAGAGAGGCAGTAAATAATTTTATCACTTAAGTCGGTAGTTGAGTGAACAAAATTATCGCGTGTAAGCTCCAAATTGACCAGTAAGACACAAAACAATCGAAAGTAAAGTAACGGTGAAATTGTAGCATTTTACTAAATAAATGTTGGACTTTCAAAACAATTTGAGTTTTTTATAAATATTTGAAAATAACACCTGGTTCGTGACTTTCATATGGCACGACATTTTTTGTATAAATATGCGGTTATTTAAATGTTTGTGAATTTCCTTGTGTGGGTTTTGGTTAGGCTCGTGTAAGCAATTAACTCGAAGTTGAAAGATAACTAAAAACAGAATTGGGCCTAAGTGGTGATAATAATTATTTCGAAAAAAAATGAGTAACAATTATTTGTATTTCGCTTTATTAATTTTCGAATTATTTTCTTTAAAATTATACAAAATTATAAATGTTTTTATAAGACTAAATATACTAAAATAGACACAAGAGGCATCAAACTCCGGTTCAAAAACCTCACAATAATACTAATGAGATCAACAAACTACATATTAAAGCCTTCACTTTCGTTACTATTATTCCACATCAATATTACATCAACGCAACGCGTAACAAAAAGGACAATTTATTACACAGACATACCAAATGGTAACAAATTGGAAAAAATGGCGGACGTAACCACAGATTAATCAAAACAGAAGAATACCTTTATAAGATTCATAACAATGCACAATCATGGTAAATTGAGCATTAATACGATTTAAAACAAAGTAAGAGTAATTTTGTAAATAAATCGATGTTTAATGATGTTAAATAAAATGAATGTTTTTATTCATCAATCTGATTAATGGGCGTCGGACTACAGGTCGAAGTGAAAACTGGTTGTGTGCTAGGGCTGTCGTCCAGTG
Organism: Athetis lepigone; assembly: GCA_033675125.1. Taxonomy (NCBI): domain Eukaryota; kingdom Metazoa; phylum Arthropoda; class Insecta; order Lepidoptera; family Noctuidae; genus Athetis; species Athetis lepigone. Next base: position 3,441,696 of record CM066233.1, read on the forward strand.
AAAGATAGTTTCTTGCTGTTAACCAGTATAGCAGTGTTTCTGTAAAATTCTTCGTCGGTAAATTAAGGCGAAGCGGTAAATTAAGGCAATCTTGAAGGACAGGTGGGAAAACAATTGTGACTTTAATTCAGCGAGAGAGACTTTTACATAGTAAGGCCGGCCGATCCTTCATTTCAAGACTAATAAAAAGTAAAAAAAAATTGGTTTGCTATGAAAAGAATTTTAAGTGAAACGAAATTACACCATTGGCAATTTATTCCACCTCAGATATTTCTATAAAAAGCCATAAAATCAGCCTTCAGAATAACTCACTTCAATATAAATATAGCGCTATAGCTTGTTGTGCACCACACACTTTACCTTTTCAAGGTGCCCAAATGTTTGACAGCAAAAAAAAGATGTACCACATAGATGCAAAATATCTTTTTGTGTCGTTCATTACGCGGTTCACAAAAAGCTGAGATGAAAGTGATTGAGTTCGCTTTCGTGCGATGGACAGTCTTGACACAGAATAAGACAGTACAGAAGGCCCAGGGGGCGGAAAAGTTGTAGATATTTATGATCATTAACCTCATTGCCCATCGTGGTCCTCAAAATTAAGAAAGTACTTTAGACGTATTACCCAAACTAACCAAAAATTTCTTTTAAATCTTAACAATTTCTCAAATGTTTTGGGTACAGTTACCTCAATCATCTGATAAAACAAAAAAAAACATTGTTAAACATGTTTCTATACAACGCAACGTTTGGAATGATTTCCACCACAAAATGGACGGGCTATTTTATTTATGTCTTATTTATTATTTATTTATTAATACTTTATGCACAACGGTACATAGGCGGACTTAATGCTTAATGTTAATGATGTTTATGTCTTAACTTTATCTCTTTGGTCTGCGTGAACCTTCTGTAACATCCTACTCTGTGTACCGCTGTTTTGTATCAGTATACGAATAGTTATTGACACATCGTGCGGAGGTTTAAAATTTCACTTGTTTCAATGTCAGAGCACCGAGTTGTATTATTGTGCTCAGTCATTCCTTGATTAAAAACAATTGGTGAATGTGGTGGGTATTCTGTGCATACTTTCATACTCTGTAACAAGTCAAGCAAAGGTTACATCCGCAAACATAGAGGTAGACGACCTCATTAACTTTATATTTTTAAATTAAAACATATAAGAAGGTTGGTGCCGTATGGGCGGTTATGGCGACCGCTTCTCATACGGTTACAAGTTATTAACTTTACTAATACATACGTGCTTTTAAGTTCATCACAAATATTGCTAAATGAAAACGTCGAAAGGAAACTGGAATTATAAACTAGTTTAAGTCTGAAATAGCCAATGCGCTATGAACAGGTGGTGATCAATGAGCGACCCTTGTTGTTTGAAAAGAGGACCTACAACTTTGTCGAGAGATCTTAAAAAACGAAATAACCTGGGAGTGGGACACACACGGTCGTCTGATCCCAAACTAAGCAGAGCTTGTACAATGGTAACCAGACAACTGATAAACATACTTATATAATTTATAAATACATACATATTATAGATAAATCACACCCAGACACAGAACAAACAATCGTGCTCATCACACAAAGTTTGTCCTGGTGGGAATCGAACCCACGACCTCCGGCTAGCAGTCAGGGTCACTAACAACTAGACCAACACGTCCATTAAAAAAAAATTAATAAAGACCGCAAAAAAAATGTCAAAAACTTAGTATAAATATTTTTTTCTAAAAACTTCCATAATACGCAGGAGAGCACTTGTTATTTGCAACAGATACTTTACCTACTTGTAAACTTGTAACAAATGAAAAGTACATCAAAGCTCATTAAAAATTAAACATACGTAGGTGCAAATAGCACACCTCGGTCTGCAACGTATGCAAAATACTGCAATTGATACAACGCGTGACAGAGCAGAGGAAATGGACAAGGTCTGGGGACGCACCGAATTGTGACTGTTGGGCATACCACGGGGACAACTCACACGCATATCACATGAATGGACTCATGATAAACACTGTTCTACGAATTGTATTAAAATACATTCTACACAAGTACTTTTTGAGAATGGTATTTGAACGCCGTTTATTTTAATAAAGTATTGAAATATTTAATTAAAAAAAGATATAATAGTCTTTTCTATGTCATCAAAAACATTACCTCTAAAAATGCCAAGTCTTGCAACTCAGTTCATCTACCGTAAAAAGTTGTGAGATCCCTGTCAGTGCATGGTCAGATATTCTTATGGAACTGTCCGTTTCTAAGGAGAGATATTCAAGAAGATAAAAAAAGTTCGAATACCGCTTATATTAGTTTTATATTTTTTTCTATTTAAACCTTATGTGCAATTATTAAAAAAAAATATTGTACAAAGTCGGATCAATACTATGGGCATTTTCTAAAATATTTTTCACAATGTTAATTTTAGATGTTTCTATGAGAAAAAAACGTTAACACTAAAATGATCATAGTATCCATCAAACAGCGTGGCACACTAAAGTGTATTGACACCGATTGTGTGACAAAGTTGTCACAGAGTGAGTCATAAGTGTGTCAATAAGAATGTTGAATAACATGTGCGCGAAATTATCACTATTTATTAGTTACTGATACTATTCATTTCGTAGTACTGACATGAAAAGGGCATCTGTTTTCCGTATTTGTTATTATTATTTGGATACTGATAACTTATATTTTAGTCTCTTATTTATAGCGTAATGCTTTGCTTGTAAATGTTTGCTTTGCCCGTCACTTCGATGTTTGGGACTATGCACATTTATTAAGCTCTATACGGCTCTACAAAGATAGAGAGCTATAGAGCTAAATTGTTGCATTGTTATTTCTTTATTTGTATTTGTGTTACTAAGTGTATACAATTGTTGGTAAACCATATTAATAAAAATAAAATAAATAAAATAAAAATAAATGTCCCGTAAGCTTGGCAACTTTTTTCATTTTCATTACGACGCCGACCACGGCTGATAGAGACAGAACTGTGTAAATGTGATCAAAATCGTTTTGCAAAACGCAAATGGAATGAATAAGTGTGCGTAGATCCCTAACGCGACATTATTTTAAATCTTGCATTGTATTTCCGATAACACTTGTATGGTGAAAGCTGAAAACTCAAGTATTCAATAAAAAGGCTTAAAGCCCTCGGGAAGCCCTTGAGAGTATAGTTTTCTATTAGTATTCTTTTAATGCAAGCAGTACGTTCGTTAGCGGCCTAACAAACCATAAGGCTCTTTCGATAATATCGAAGTTTAGACTGGTCAATGATCCACATTAGACCTAGATCAAAACTACTGTAAGGTCAATGCCCCGCAGTAGTAAGTACATTGGGACCAAAAAAAGCAAGTCTTACTAATATTATAAAAATAAATAATGTGAAAGTTTGTATGTGTAGATGTATTTATCTGAATGTTTGTTACTCTTTCACGCAAAAACTACTGAAAAGATTTTATCATGTCAAAACAACACACAGGCTATAATACATTACGCTCTGAAGCGGGTAAAACGGCGAGGGACAGGTAGTATACAATAAAACTTTAAGCATAATACTTTCCTTAACTGACTTTGTCAATTATTTACAGGAACTTAATTAACAATTTTAAACCGACAAAAAACCAATTAGAGCAAACATGAACACCTAAATACATATAACTTAATACGAGGGCGATTTTTATCAATCCGATAAACCGATTGATTGATCGATACAATCACAAATATCGTTACTTAATCGATGATAAAACATATCGATGTTAATTACGTCGTCAAATAAGAATACTAAATAAAAAGGCAAAAGCTAATTAAACGGTAAAAGTTATCGACATTTCAATCTTGGTACAGTTCGCTTTCCAAAGTTTGAGCTTATCTTTTACATGACGGCTTCTATATAGGCTTATTCACAATACGGTTAACTTTTACACCTATTCAATAAATTCCGGTTTGTAGTTAAAAAAATTTAACTGAAAACTTCTTGAAGAATAATAATTGAATAATCAATTTTTTTCTGTTTTATGTTATAACTTCCAAATCGTAGTTGGGTTTTTTGATTATTAATTTATTTTAAATTAAATGTCGAAATTCGTTAAATAGGCTGTAAAGCATGCCATAGAATGAGACATACATACATTCGGTCGAAAATCATAACGGCAGTCGAGTAAACATTAAAGTCTTCGCAGAAATAATTCGCAAATATTTTTAGCCAAAACGTCTAAGCATCTCACAGCCACCGTACCAAACGTAGTTATTTAAATGACTGTAGCTCAAATGGACTTAGTTTTCACAAACAATTTGACATACCATGGACAAACCTAATAATGCTCGCGATAACCAGAAATGTCTGCCTCTGAGTTAGGGACAACACACACTCTTTCAGCACTATTCATGTCGCTGAAAAATTTTGGTCACACTAAAACAGTTAGGCGCTTCTATGAGCCGCGGTCAGCGTCGTAAGAATAGGCGAGACGACCAAAAAAAAGTAATTAGTCCGTCAGATAGATTTATCAATAAATTTTTGACACGGATTTTTTCTTTTTTCTCGTAAACGAATAATGACGATGATCGCACTGTACGTTGAAGTTGCGCATGACGTCACGATCTGATACAATTTTTGCAGGACGGTGACGTCAAAAGCCCTCACTTCGGAACTTTGTTGCTCTATCTTTGTATTATTTTATTAATTTGATCAAGCAAAAAATACGTGTCCCGTTTTATGGCCGATCTATTAGACGGACTAAACAGAATGCAATATTTTAAATGTTGTCGTCATCCATATTAGTAAAAACCGTCAAGCTTAAGGGACTACGAACATTTATTCAGCCCTATTCAGCTTATTTATTTATTTACACTTTATGCACAAAATTTATGTACAGAGGCGGACTTAATGCCTTAGGCATTCTCTACCAGTCAACCATCGGTAGTGCAGAGATATGATGGCAGGTGCAAATATGAAAAGTAAAAAAAAATGTTAATTATTACAAAAATTACAAATCAATAAAAATACATATAAATAATAATAATAAATAAATATACTGGGACAACTCACACACGGTCATCTGATCCCAAGTTAAGCTCTGCTAAGAGCTTGTGTTATGGTAACCAGACAACTGATATACATACTTATATAATTTATAAATACATACATATTATAGATAAATTACACCCAGACACAGAACAAACAATCATGCTCATCACACAAAGTTTGTTCTGGGTGGGAATCGAACCCACGACCTCCGGCTTAGCAGTCAGGGCTACTAACCACTAGACCAACAGGCCCGTCACTAGACCAACAGGCCCGTCAAATATATATATACGTAATAAAATAAATAATCAAATACATATTATGTAAATATAGAACTAGAGCGTAATGTATTAGCCTATGTGTTGTTTTAACATATAAGCTATTTTATTGTAAGTTTTTAACTTATGCCAATAGAAAAAATTGGTGATATACAAAAGCTGAACAGACGCGTACTTAAATCTTTGTTTTTAATGAACATAAGCTGAATAGCGCTGAATAAATATGCGTAGTCTCTTAGTTGCTGAAACTTTAACTTTGAGTGAGCAACTAAGCAAATAAGTTAAGTACCTAGTTCTTGGCGAAGGCAACATTTAGTTTTATCTCCTAACTGAACGAAAGCTGCGTCTCCTAATTAAACTATGCAGTTTCTCCAACATTACTAGTAGCCCGGAGCTTCCGCGGGTAACCATCAACTTCGTTATTTGTTTTAATATCATCATTAATCAAGTTTTAATGGGATTTCAAAACACCTTGTAATACGATGCAATTTGTATCAACATTAATGGGAAGAGCTATTAAAAGCTTTATGAACGATTAACGTTGTTACTTTGCAACTGTTTTCTTATATTATATTTGCGATCAGCCCCAGTTTTGCATGGATGTTACAAATATTTGAAAATCTCAGCTTTTCTTTACTATAATATGCATTTATTGTACATATAAATGTTCCGCTTAAATTACTCTATCTATGTAAAAAACCACATCAAAATCCGTTGAATAGTTTTAAAGATACATAGGGACAGACAGCGGGAATCCACTTTGTTCCATACAAGTGCTTAGTTAAGGACATCCATACTAATATTATGTGTGTCTGTCTGTCTGTCTGTATGTTTGTCTTTCTTTCACGGCAAAACGGAACGACAAATTGACGTGATTTTTAAGTGGAGATAGTTGAAGGGATGGAGAGTAACATAGGCTACTTTTTGTCTCTTTCTAATGCGAGCGAAGCCGCGGGCAGAAGCTAGTAATTTATACACATACTTCATTTCAAAAACGAAAGCAAAGAAAGTCAACCTCAAGTTGATATAGTCCACATAATTATAAAACTGTCCTCACTTGGTATAAACGGACAATTTGCTGAAGACCTATCAAGGTCTTTAGTAAATTGAACGCAGAATCGCGACATAATGACCCACATAGCAGATTCCGCCAGTGAGAGTACCAAACTCACAATAAATATGGAAAGTAATCTCACAAGAGGCGCTTAACAAGCAATTGCCGCGTCCTTTTTCGTTTTAACAATTTTTTTTATAAGAATTTCGGATTTTTACTAACTTTTTCGTTTTCCTTATAGTTTCCGTTATGCAAAGTAGTGACTGGTAGGTCGATGGACTAAAATGGTTTTAAATATTGAAGTTATAATTGGAATTGAAAAAGTTAACGAACCGTCCGCTATCGGCACTTGTTCATTATTAATACGGAAAGCCTTGATGTACTGTTGGCCGATAAAAATGATATCACAATGTCATATTAAACGTTCATAAATAAGTATATTGTGCCAGCGACTTTGCAATTCATATTGTTATAATATTACTTACTACTTTACTAATTACCTGTCCCAGCTTCATATGGGTATTACTTTAATCTTTGAAAATGCAGGTTTTTCTCAATTATACCACAGATTAATAAATAGTTACTACGTAACAGATACTTCACTCCAATACAAAAACCAAAATACCTACGCTATAATAGCCTACAAAATCATAATAATAATACCAGTTGTTTGCAGCAAGGAGAAATGTACCATAAGTACGCACCAAGAGAGTTGAGATTCTTTTGCCCGCCGCGCGACTAACGTGTGTGCGTGTCGTCCAGCAAATCTGCTAGGGTTATACGTATGATGACAATGGTAATAAAACGAATGTTTTAGAAAAACAATTATTATTTTATTTCTTGATCAAATATTTTTTAGTATGATAAATTGACTGATGCATATTTTTCGTTTCTTGAATTCCCGACTAATATATTTTAGTGTCGAAAATATCCAAAACCGCGTGAATAATTTTAATAAATAATCAAAAGGGAAACAAGAGAATTGGGAAACAGGGGAATTGCACAATAATCACGCAATAATTACCTACGTGGTTTCGGCATTTTGATAGTCAGCGCTGTACCCGTGACGCGCGAGCACTAAGGCGGGCGCGCGACAGCCCGGTGTTCGTTGTATCGTCGACGATACGCGAAGCGGTAGGCATAAAACGCGTGGCCTTGAGCGAGTGACGGACGCCTGATTATACTCTAACTTTAAAACTTCCTCTTGAATAACTTATCTATTTAAAAAAAAATATCTAAGCTTAAATAAAAACAGACAGACAGAAAGCGACTACGTTTTATACTATGCAGAGATAACAACAATACATAAAATCAGATTCTAATACTATGGTATTTTTATGAACACGAATGAGTTATTTTTTACATTTTCTATCATGCTGTAAGTTAACAAATGTCCACGATGTACTAGTAACCCAAATAGAGTCATACACCTCAAAACCCAACCAAGTTAATCGTGTTTTCAATTATATCATTAGTATTCATTGTATTCTTATGCGACTGTCATTACAGGCCATAAGCATGATATACGATTGTGACTTACTAAAACATCATTACAGTCTAAAAAACAATTGATTTGATAAATGATTGTAACACGTTCTAAATTGTCACCACATCATGAACCGTTAGGCGTAAAAGTTCATTCATACATTTACTAAGATATCAGAAAGGGAGATATGATACGGTCAATTATTATATTACGGATTTTTATAAGTACTTTATCGATATTTATATGTTTGGAGAAAGAGAACAATTTTACACACAGATAATAAGGACTTTCACTGTTAATATTATAGTAAAAAGAACAAATATAACCACTTGCAACAGAAGAGGAAGAGATGTTGATATTTTTTACTTGAATCTGTGTTTATCAACGAACACGGAAGCACCTTATCAATTTTTAACTGCAATTTATCTATAAGTACTTGTACTTTAATTAATATTCACATTGGCACATAATGCAGCAAGCTCTAGAGATTAGTAATTGTCTTTATTTTTGGCAACTTGATATGTTATTTCTGATAAACAAAAATAAAACACAAAAAACAATTGATATTTGCGAAAACTGTAGTATCGTCTTCCAGCTATGAGCTGCCGCAATGATGTCATCTTTCTAGTTTCTTAGATCCACGGTCCACAAAACAAAACGTTTTGTGAATCAACCACAGTGAGCGGTTAAGCAGGTTGCCGGGAACCTGTTCGGTACCGGCTACTTGTCGGGTCACCGATAACAACCGATACTGTAGGTGACGATTGCAAGAATTGGGGGCAAACACATAAGCCTACTTTAGGGGTCAACAGTTTTGGTCTTCTTGTACGGAAGTTTTACTTTTACCTTTAATGTAAGTAGTTGTTCTGTAAATACATAATAAATGTTATTGGTTGAATTTATTTTTTCTTTGAAAAATGCTCCTTTCTAACTTAAACTCCGACACAGATACTCGGCAAATTTGGCCGCGATTCTAAGGACCACTTAAAATATCGACAAAAACTGACTTCGATAAATACCGTTCACAAGTTAAAATAAAGCTAGGATCTACTTAATAAATAAGAACATGACTACATGTAGGCTTTAAAAGGCTTTCGGGGAGCGTCCTGGCCGGGATTCATTTGTAGTCCGGATATTTTGAGAATGTAAAGCCTTCAGCCGCCCGTGACACTCGCACGCCGCGATCAACGGACTCGCTAAACAAACTTGAAAGTCCGGGTTTTGGAAAAATTCTGGGTTGTCTCACGTCTTTTCTAGTTGCCAAAATTTTAGAGATGCTAACCCTATCTACATGAGACATCAGTGCCTAGATCGTGAAGCAATAATTATACACCGCGGACAATAATCCGATGTTCCAGTTTGTTTGACAACTATATTTAAAATTGTATGGCATTATGCTAAAAACGCCAATCAACAATCTCGTGGAGCGTAACGAACGAGCATAAATGCGCGAGCGCAGGTACTAATTTCTACGCTCGCCATTAATTTTGGAGCGAAAGCCGCTGTCATCGGGCGAGCTTGTAAGTTCCCGCTGGTGTTATTGGGTTTTCAGGGCTTCAATCATTAACCTCCTTGGAGAAAGGTATATGGGTTAGGGGGTTATGATAAAAATAAAGCTTGTGCGTAAAATTGATAGGTACCTACTTTGCATTTTTTGAACGTTATTAACGCTTCATTCATATTTTTTTTATCGTAATTTGAATGCAGCCCCAGAATACTTAACTACTAATAGGTGTACCAGTAACTCATGACAAAAAAAAAGTAAAACAAAATATAATGATTTTTATATGGTATTGTTGTCATGTCATCTGTCAAGTGACATTACGTTTGTTTGTTTACATTTGTTATTTTCATGAAATCTTTACTAAAAAGTGAAAGAATGACTAAGAAACCACCGCGGTCACAATCCAGAAGCACTGTCATCAGTTACTGGTACACCTATAGTTTGATAGTTACTTCCATGCTTCTGGCAGCATGTTTAAATGAGCGTATCTCAGAAATGGGTAGACAGAATATAATACAACTTCAGTAATCAATCTCCCAGCCCGTGAAACAGCTCCAGGTCACAAAAAAAATGTAACAAAACTAATAAAAAAATGGAAGTGCGAAGCTACATAATTAGTTACATTTTTATATCATAAAGCCTTCTAATCGCGGTCATGGCTGCTCGCAAAAAAAACAATATTCCCACGCCTTAATTTGTATAGAATACGTATAATTTAATTTGATATGGGTAGTTTAAAAGGAATTTTAGTTGAAACATTTTTTGTTGAATTATTTTAGGTTAGTTGTTCCGCTATGAGGCTCTGTGGGACGTTTTGGGACTACTTACCATTAAGGATAATCATGAGAATGGCTTTTGTTGTAACCTTTCTTAATGGGGTATGCTCCATTCATTTCTTTTTTTGTACAAAAGGACCAAGTCTTCCGTCATAAATGTGATCGCGCTGAAAAAAATTTTGTAGTCACCAAGTTTAACCAAAAATTTCAAGTCACAGACATTTTATAATAAATTACTTTTTTTTAGCAATGAAAACTCTATTTTCAATACAGCTGCAAAAAATTTCATGTATAGTTCCTAATGGACTCAAAAACGACCAGATGGAGTTTCATGAAATTCAATATAGCTTTCAGATTCATCAGGTGATTTAGTGAAGCTTTATAGTGATCGAGTCAACAAATAGTGTACATGCTAAGCAGAGACAGTCGCTAGTTCATAAACATTAGCAATCTGTACTAATATCCGTACTAATATTATAAAATATAAATGCGAAAGTAACTTTGTCTGTCTGTCTCTTCTTGACGCCTAAACCACTGATCCGATTTGAATGAAATTTGGTACAGATAATTATAGCTAGGGACCCGAGAAAGGACATAGGATAGTTATCATTCCGGAAATCCCCTGGGAACGGGAACTATTCCACGCGGACGAAGTCGCGGGCAAAAGCTAGTTATTTATAAAAATATTAATTTATATAAAATTAATAGGACACCATAAAAATAGTAATTTTACGTTTAAAACTACCTGTCGTTATTACTCGTGTAATTTTATTGAGCAGTCAAGGGGTAATTTCTAACTAAGTAGTCGTTTACAAAAGTAGGCAAAGGTGTATACCGCCTGCAGCCTGGCCAGACGCACGCCGCGAAGGCATCGCAACAACGCTGCAGTAATTAATAGGAATGCTGTACACGACCATTATAACACAATTACCGCACTTGACTTTTACAACTTCTGAGAATATTTACAGCTGATGGATTCCGTTGTTTTATTTTTTGATTATTTATTCACAGATCTTTATCGGAACGGAACGGAACGTTTTTTAGGTCCCTTTTGAAAATATGCATATTTATTCACACTAGCCATTTCTCCTCCTACTAGGGTATAGTGTAATGATATTTAGGCTATGCGATATTCTGATGTCTATAATGTTACATTACACTTTACAGTAACAATTTACCGACATCTGTTTAGTATGGAAGAGCAACAAACAAGCAAACTACATCCATCCTGAATGTAGATGGATTTTTGTCGTAGCAACCAAAATAAAAGTGATACTGATGACTAGCATCACGGGAAGCCAAAATAGAAGAAGAATATGTGACACCAATTCCATTAAAATAAGCTACTGCTGGTCGATGATGGTAGTAATTTTACATAAATACAAAATAAGTAATAGAGATAAAAAATCTTTTACAAAAAAATACTACTTTCTTTTACATATTTTCATACAATTCATCTCAGCACCGTTGACTGGGTGACACACATTATTGACTAAATTATGCCATAAATTCTCATTTCACATTATGCGCAAGCGCAAATGCATTACAGCGACCCCTACTATGTGCCACGGTCGATGACCACACACGAGTGCTGTGGTAACTTACACGATTACACATCACTTCTTTATTGGCGATAATTATCGCGATAAAAAACCTTATTATTTAATCTTGCATAAATTAAAGTAAGCCGATTACTTCGCTGATGCAAGACACGCAGACGGCTGTTTATAAAATTAAAATCGGCGGTTTTTATACGTCAAATTTTCATTTAATCCATTTAAAGCTTGAATAATTGAATAGTCCCAATGTTCGGCGAATAAATATACGGAATCAATCTCGTGGGAAATCAGCATTCCGGAGCGAATCGAAACTTTATAAAATATAAATAGAATTCCAACACGTTCTTTTTAGGTTAACGGATATTCAATAGGGTTCGTTTGATCTCATTCTTACGATACTACAAGGGGAACTAGCGTATTATGTTCTCTTTTACAACTACTAGGGACTCTTAAGTCGAAAAGTCGGCAATGATTCAAGTTTTTCTATAGTTCTTTATATATGTTTGTCCCAAACCTTGCAATAACTTTTTGGAACTAGTTTTTTTTTTTCATAAATTTCACAGCAACAGAAACGTATAAATAATAAAGGACAACAATGACAATTCGCACACTCACTCCGTACTTCCAATATTTTTAAAAATTTTAGCTGAATTTGAATTTAAAATTATTTATGTATAAATAACACATTTATACATAAATAATTTTACACAGTTTATAACTTCTTAATACTAACGTAGAATGTACTCTCAGAATTTAATTTAAAATTATTTCTTAATAATAAAAGTTACTCGCACAATATTCCTGAATAGAATAATTTGAAACCATCTTGCTCTCGACATTGCCGATTTGCCGACAAGCCGATTGTTTCAGTTTTACGGTGCCAATAAAAATAAGACACGTAACGGGTTTTTATGAAATGAAATTTATTTTATTGCCACAGAAACAATGTTTCCGTTTTTGAATTGTCGCAATATTGTGACGAAATAATTGTAATTTTCATACGAATTGTGAGAAACTTTTAATTCTGTGATTTCGTAATGTGATGGTAATTATGTGAGATTTTTTGTAAAACCAGTAGTAGCGGTTAGAAGCTACTGACGAATAACGGTCGGTGACCTACCGCCGAATATTGATAGCCATGCGAACGTGAATATGTTACGTGTAATAAAACATGGAGGTAAAATATGAACATAAGCTTCATATAGATCTTCATTTTAGGAAGTAAGACATATCAGAAGTAAGTACGGCCAACATATAGAACATATTATGAGAGACAAAGTTAATAAACTTTTACAGGGTGATCCAAACGTAGGAACGTGAGTATATTAAATATGATATCGCAGCAATTTGAGATACCCGATAATAAGATTAAGAAAAGCTGGATCAGTTCAATAATAGTAATATCTAAATGGCTATGCTCTGTATAATAAACAAGACCGATTTTTTAGATTAAAGCAACGGTCTGCAGTGATTACTAAATTAAATGCCAAAATCCTGCCACGAAAAACTCAAAGCGAAAAGTAACGTCTAGATACAACCAATCGTGGAAGACTTACCGTGTACCGCGCTACAATCAACTAGACCAACTGACCAACAAGTCGGTACAAATTACACCCCAACCAATCTCAACATACAACTTATTCTCCAACTAATAATCTATTATTTTACAAAATCTAGGAAAGTAGGTGACTACACCCGTCTATTAGTCAAAATGAAACTCCTAATATCAATAATAACGAACTGTTACAAGCGTAAATGTTAAAAGCAATGTTTATTGCTTATTTACGATCAGTGAACGCCCTCTAGGTTTCTAAACGATTAGCACAATTGCTGGGATTAAGACTAGACTAGTGCTACACAAAGTCAATTTCTAGCTGCACTCCTGTATATTCTATGCAGGTGATTATTAATATATATTTATATTCTGTTTTACAGATATTCAGTTGCGGAATAAGAAGACCTAATAGGATCAATTGGCAAGTAATGAATAAATACAAGAAGGCAGAACGGGATGAAACGCATATAACTTGGAGAGATAAGAGCATGAATGTAAAGGGTTGTAGAGGGAGAGGGAGGCCAAAGAAAAGGTGGATTGATTTTGTTAGTAACGATATGAAGAAAAAGTGAGGATAGGTTGACATGGAAGAGGAAAACATGTTGTGCCGACCCCAAGTAATATGGGATAAGGGCAGGAAAAAAAAGACAAAAGCAGAGTTATGAAATATTAGTTTTAACAGGTTTTTTATCCACATTGATATGTCAGCCCCATTGTACCTTTTAACTACTACTTAATTCACTTTTGCAAAAGCTTAAGTGAATATACTTAGACAATTATTCATTGCTTGTACTAAACCACACAACCTTTTGCAGCATTCAATTTATGGTTCGCTAAAATGCTCCGAATAAGCCTAAGATCTAACACATTTAAATTGCATTCCTTAAACATTGATTCCTTTTAGATATCTGGAGTTGATTTTGGATGGCGTGATGAAATTTGAATAATAGAAACCGACCTGAACACTGTAACTGAAGTAGAATTAAAAGGTAGACAATAAAAGCGTAGCGTTGATATTCAATACTGTAAGGATTAGATTGATTCAATAAAGATACATAATGTTAATGTTACAATAATTGCGTGTTTACTGGTGAGTGAGAGACTTCGTATTTTGGCTATATAAAATGAAGCGAAAAAAAATTCATGCCCTACAGACATTTGAAAAAGAATCATAGAAAATTTGTTTTGAAACACAGTTCCACTGCAAATTCTCAAATACAGAATTAGCAATGGAGACCGCCGAAAAAGCAGCGAGCAATGAATCTCGGCGAATCCCGGAAAAACGAACCAACAATCCTGGATCTCGCAACGAAATTAATCAGAAAAGAACATTGAAAAGGTCTGTGAGTAAATCACAGGGCCCACACATTAATAGCAATCTGTTACTCTAATGGGACATAATCAGAATGCAATAAACAGCCGTAAACCAAGTACTAGAAGAGGAGGAAGTACTGCAACACTTTCTTCGACACTCGCTTCGTAAACACCGTTATTGAAAGCGTTTAATAACAGTGTCTCCATAGCTTTTCTAGTTACAGCCACTAGCACTCTTGACGTAATAAAAGCTACGCTTATGGATAATGAAAACGCAATAAGTTTATTTATGTTAGCCATTAATGTCCCACTGCTGGCCAGTAGTTTAACAAGGTGGAAATCTTTAATAAATAGGAATTTTCAAGTGTTACATTTAAAGTAAAAACAATGGTGTATTTCAAACCAAAAACCCATTTCGACAGTCAAGGAGTCGATAAGTTTCAAACGGCTGAAAAGATTTTAAAGTAACCATCATCGCTAGATGGTTACTCGGCAGTAAACTAAATAGGGATTTATATAATCTTATAAAAAAAACATAATAATATTAGTCACTCGAGTGGAAAAAAGATACTATCCATGATTATACTGCAAATTAAAAGCTAAGTAAACAAAAAAGACGAGCCTTTATAATTATCTATCTTGTCTCCATTTAGCATCAACGTTTTCCAATTAAACGAACTAATCAGTTCCTATTTATAATCCCAACGTCGCATTCTAAGCAAAATGCTCAATGCTAAACGCTGTATGTATTCATGAAACCTCATTAACTTTGATACAAGGTATGAAACCTGACTTTGTTTGCATCATATAAATTTTTCCTATTATCATTGAAAGAAGTGGTTTTACACTGATAAGTAGTTACTTTCTCAATTGTTAAGTTTATTAGAGTTCGTATTCTATTTTATTTGTAATATTTTTTCTCCCTTATAAATAATTAACCCAGTTTTCCATTCTTAAACCTAACACTCCAAACCCACAGCTAAACCTGCACCTCTCGACCAGTGGTGTTGTAGAAAAGATGGTAGAATAGAATAGATTGTGAAATGTATGGGATTGACATAGGCCTTCGCATTGTAATTTGACATCTCGTGTCGAACAGTATTCTACAATACCACTACTCTAAAGGTGCAGGAATTCCTGCAAATACACATGAAATGCAACAAAAACGCAATAGCAACAACAAAGAGACAGACATACGGTATTCTCCGTAATGACGGTAAAGAGCGTGCGCCCGCGCCGATCACTGCGACTGTTTGTAATTGTTAATTGACATTCTTGAACAGCACGGAAGGAAAGTACCGGGATAGGGCTGAGGCATTGGAATTCCACTGGAGACGCTAAATATAGACGGATGGCTCAGACGGATAGGAGGGAATTTACTTTCATACATCAAGGTAGCGGAACATAATTCAATGGAGAGAAATGTGTAATGACAACGGGGTTGGTATTATACATAAATTCAAGGAACAAAGAAACGTAAGAGCTACGTGATAATAATATAACATTTCACGCTCATTCTGAAATATCGGCTGCTGCACACATTTCCATGTAGAAAAATGTATTGATCAGCTATTCTTCGTAAATTTTTGATAATAACGAGTATCAACGAACAAAAAAAACAGCTGATGCACACATTTGCACTTGGTCTTATTCGCGGTGTCAGGCTTAGGACCTATAAAAATATCTGTAAAAGAATTACACTTCTCATATTAGATGGTACTTTACGATACCTATTTGAGAACATTCAACCCTATAAAAAACAAATCGATAGAACACAGGCCATCCGTTAATTGGATTCCTAACACAATACAATATTGATGCACAGTGGTATTCGAAAGCCAGCATGAATGAGTGATGCGATTTAAATGAGGAGCATGCTAAGCGGTAAGGTAAATATTATTAATAGAACTATTGGCACTAATGGACGTGATTTTCTATTTGGATATCTTAACGATGATAACAAGGCTTGTTTGACAGTAGTTAGTAATGACCATGAAGAACACACAGGAGCTCAAAAAGTAACAGGCACATGAATAATGTTGACAATTGAAAAAATAACCATCTCCAAATTGGGAGAAGTACTGCCTCAATCGAAATTATTAGAGATACACATCTAAAGTTACGAATGGTTCGTTTTACCGCGAATTAAGAAAAATGCCGTACTATTGAAGAGACTTAAGACCAGCTGTAGGCTGATGATG
Source organism: Athetis lepigone (assembly GCA_033675125.1). Taxonomy (NCBI): domain Eukaryota; kingdom Metazoa; phylum Arthropoda; class Insecta; order Lepidoptera; family Noctuidae; genus Athetis; species Athetis lepigone. Next base: position 3,458,461 of record CM066233.1, read on the forward strand.
ATGATGAGGATTATCTAGTAGTAAAAAGATCTGTAGAATACTCAAAATTTCCCAAACAATAAAACCGAAGAAACAAAACAAAGACAGAAAACAGAAATGGCAAAAGACAGCCGCCTACTAAATATAGATCAAGTAAAACTATTTTTATCAAGGCAGGTGCTCGGACCACGCACGTTGGTCGCCATTCCCTCGTGTCACCTGCAGCGTTTGTCGCAAAAACAGTAATCGTCATTACTGTCAACGGAATGCCATCTTTAATTTTATGGTTTATTACAGAACAAACCTGTAGGAATTACGTGGTGCTAGTATTATTTAACTGTGTACGAAGAATTTCTTGATAGCTCTAGTATCAGCTGCTGGTGTAATATACTACTTACGACTTGGTAGATATTCTATTATTTTGATTGTTATTGAAGGCTGATTGGCTGATTGTTAAAGATGTTGCCACTTATTTTTATATGATAGAATTATTTAAAGTATGTTATTGGAAAAATGTTGGTTCTGTTCTGAAATTCGAATTAGCTAGCCAATGTTTAACTTTTTGCAAACATTAATATGTATTTAGCAATTTTTTTATTTTTATGTGTCTAATGAATTTAAATCGCCTATTTTCTCGAACAAAGACTTAATTGAGACGACAGTTTTAAAATATGTATCTTTTATCTAGATTAATCCACTATATAAACGTTTGACAAAGCTGTTCTAGTTTTAAAACGTTCCGTGCATAAAATCCATATTAATTGTGTCGGTAGCTTTTCTAGCCAAAAAGTTAAAAACAGCCATTTATTCTCATTTAAATTTCTTGAAACTTTTATAATATTAAAATCATCGATTTGATGGTATTAATGCCGTGTCAAAAGTTAAACGAGTTGACGGTCAAAATTTATCATAGACGGATTCGTCGGATGAGCATCATCTCTATAATATTATTAAGCACTTTTTTGGCTTAACAAACATTACACTTCGATGTTGCAATCCAATTTCTATTAACAGACTAGATTTTGATCCGGAGAAAATGATTTCAACTACTCAGAGTGCGAACCCGTGATGGCAGTATAACATCACTAATTGACAGGTGAATGCTGCTACAGTTAGTTTTATCCTTCAGTCACGTTTGGAATTCCATGACCTGGCCGTATTTACCAGTACACTCGTAAACATCGCTAGATATAATTTGATACCACAGCACATTTTTCAACACTAGACCATTCTCATACTATTCTTCATCATCATCAGCATGCAGTGCCTAACCATTAGCATTTTACAACTGAATATCGTAAAGTCGATCAAGCAAATAAAGTTCTCCAGTGAGCCGTAATTCTATCTCACAAACGTGATAATTTTCCCAAGTCCTGCTGTTGGTTTAACGGTGAACACCTGAGTTATATCAGCAAATATCAATGTACGGGGTCCGTGAGCAGTAATAACAGAGGAAGCGAGATATTACCCCATAAATATTCCCATGCTAGTCGTAAAGCTTCCTATGATAATGATGTGTAACAAGCTAGAGCGCTGTAACGTTCATTCAAGCTCCCTCGTAATATTTCATAAGCTTCTTTAGTCTGTATGTAATTATGCATAATAACATAAACTTATTTTTTACCACTGCATACTTCGATAGGGTTAAAATAAAAATCTAATAATATTTTACTTCGAAGATCGCAATAAGAACGCAAATTGCTTTGTACTGAACAAACTAAACTCAACCAATTTGAGTCTACTCTGCACAATTTACTGCAACAAAAAGTACATAAGGCATAACATGAAAACATCCACGAGAACACCAAATAGATAACAGACAACACACGACAGTCACCGGCAAGACAAATCTAATGTGAACTTCCCACACGTTGATGTGCTGATAAACTTACAAAGGAGCGAAGATAGTCGTCCGAAGCGTTATCAGAGCGATACGATCGCACACAACAAACGCATTCGAAAGTAACAACCTTTAGAATGCAAAGTAATGGAAAGCTAACGATCGATCGATGTTTAAACTTTAGTTAACCTCCGGGACATCCCCTTGTGGCCAACCAGTGACATTTGTGTGGGGAAATTTCTGTAAGGTGATCTATTGTTTGTATTGATGACTTGATAGTATTTTCTTTTCTGAACGCGAAGACTGTAATTGGCTTTATGTCGACGGCTATCATTTTTTTTTTTGTTGTTAAGTTTGTTTGTATATGTGAGATTTACTGTTTTTGAGAATATTGAACGAAATCACAATAAGTTATGCCGTTCTGTAAATAGAATTTTGGCAATCTTGGGAATCATTTATTGCTTTTGCTAACATCTAACTTAAATGTATTTACTCTGACATAAACCAATTAATAGAGATTATTAGAAAACCACATATTGAAAGCCCTATTTTCCTAAAAACCTATTGTTCCCAAAATCATCATAACAGGATTGTCAAACAGCTCTTCTCAAATCTTGTTAATCTCTCAATAATGGCATCGGTTACTTTTCCGCCGACAAAATATTAAAGCAAATAATTACTCACTACTCATTGAATGAAGTGAAGTATATCAATGCAAATATTGATCTATTATCGTACACACGCGAAAACTGGTATCGTATCAAACGGTTAGACTTATCGGACATACGTTAAAAGCCGATCAAAAAAGTTTAACGGTCGTCCAAACTGGTTTTTTCGGTCAATCGTTGATAATCTAAATATGATCTTAGATTATACTGATGAGGATTAACTGTTGACATGTCAGGTAATTGAATTAGACTTACTGTAATGGATTAATTTAATGATAGACTTCTTAACATAGAGCTACATTGAAATTAATAACAAAAACTTATAATAGATAATGAATTTAAATTAGAAACATTACATTTCAAAACATAATAAAAAAATGTTGAATGTACAATACAATTATTACAATCACCAGGTTCTCGATGGAGTTTCCTGCCTTACCATTATCTAAGATCACCGATATATCAATGACCGCAACCGGTCTCGTAGATTCGTTTTTCAAGTAAAAAACCGCGCACACAAATCATAGTTGAAACGCAGTCGGCGCAAACCAACGAGACGAAAACCTGTTCCCTTCGTATGTGGAACAAGATGGAATTATAAATGAAGATGATACAGAAAAAGTCGGTTATAGTGTTAAACCAACGATTTGGGTGACGATTGTCAAGATAAGTGTTACAACTAAGCTACAAAGACGATTGGAGTGGAGGTGCCGTATTGGGAAAGGTTTACTGTTGCGTTTTATACTTTAGTGTCTATTATATAGGTTGAAGACTTAACAGAAGTGTAAACGAAAGTAATTTAATATCCTTGGGAGAAACATTCATAGCAAAATTGTATTTCAAACCTGATTGAAGACCAGACTTGCTAATCCTAGGTTTGGATCCGTTGCCAATTTTCCACTCACGATCTCCATCAATAATCGATGGCAACGAACCCACACATAGACTATTAAACATAATTCATGCTCTCCGGTAGCAGGCTTCGAACTAATTCAAGAGTAGTGCAATAAAATTTTGAACGTAATAACTCGGCAAGAAAATAAAATTACTAGTCTATTATTTCGTCTAATTCCCACACCACATCATCAAAGAAATTACACTTCGAACAAAATTACAAAAGAATGAAACTGAACCGCGAGTATTTTATTTACACCATACAGCCTGTAATGAAAGCAAAAGTGTTCTCAATCCTAATTACTTTGCGCAAACACAACCTGTTCTTTTACCTGCAGATTTAAATGCTCTTCATGAGAAAGATTTATATATTTGCATCACGATGAAAATACTCAGTATTTTGCTTAAGCCATTTGGTAGCCTGTTAGCCTTTACTCTATAGAAAATTAATCTTACGAATATTGTTAAAAACGTTTTCCATGTTTACATAAATACCAAAAAAGGTAAATACGGTCCGTAATCTGAACATATTTTTTCAAAAACCCTTTCAAAGAACCGTGAGTAAAGTAAATACGATCTATGATTCACACAATCCCGGAATACTAACAATAAAGAGAAGCAACAAGGAAGCGTTGCGGTCGAGTTATCACCCGATCTGTATCACTGGTGTTAATATTGTGGTTACCATCGTCGCCGCCACGCGACTAGCTACCTAGGACCAGTCATCTAACATCACGAGCTTGAAACGTGGCCCGGAGATGCAACCTTGGGGTACTCCAACTTGAGACTTTAAATATGATTTTACTGGTTTTTTTTACTGACACTTGATGATTTTAGGCTAAAATGTTGTGAAAACTAGAAGAATATAAGTGGTGTCATCGAAAATGATTTAATAAGTGGAAAAGCGGAGCTTATTATGCGTGAACATCGTGAGTGTAAGACAAGTATGATTGAGTTTTTTTAAGAGTTTTGTAAAGTGACCATTGAAAGAAACATTTTTAAAGAGTACTCAGTAGGTATGAGTTCTCCAAATATGTCATAATTTTATTATATCAAATCTAATGATCCTATAATGATATTCTTGTTTTCCTCCGGAGCCAAAACATTTCAGCTTGGAGAACATATAAATTACGAGATCATCTACATAGACTAATTAATAAATACAAACAAGTGTGACACCATTCAACACGTTTAACTTGATTTAAATTACTTGTTCGTTATAAAATGGCTATTTGAATTTAAATTAGCAATAATAATTTCTGACTTTTATATGGCTCGGAAGACGACAAACGATTTCAGTGGATTTGAAGAAATAAGTGAAAGAATGTTTGTCATATCAAAATGAATTAAATTTTTGGAATCATGTTTTGCTACAATTTTGGCTTCGTTTTCATAATTAATTACTTCTGTATCTGAGATGTTTGGAGTTTTTGACGTAACTTGTCTTTTATTATTATATAAATCAGCATCAAAAATGATTTCATTAGTAGATGACCGCAAATGCTATTTTTGTACTTAGGAGCTAAATAACAATGTTTGCAAGCCGACACGTGAGACTTGGGCGGTCGAACGTTTAGATAACTTGGCCCTTTATTGTTAAGTTTGCCAAACATAATAAAGCTTTTAAAGCCATTATCAAATATTCATGTAACTTGTTAATTAGTTGGTCGGCAGGTAGTAAATCGACATACTTACGGCAGGGAGCGGCGCACACCGTTAACGAAGTAATCTTGCCGGCCCCAATCCGAGCAATAACCCGAGCCACGAGGCTCTCCAGTTACGGTGTGAAATGAGGACACATTCAGTATTTAATTAGCAATATTTGAACGATAAAATAATGGTACTAGGTTTATACTGTGAAGGTAGAACTTCGTAGGAAATAGCAAGTTAAGTAAGAGTATTAAATGGCTACGAGAATTAATAAGACTCTGATAAATTTTAAGCTTCTTAGGAAATTACACCTGTTACTGGTCTTAGTGTAATTGCTTCTCATGTAAAATATTTATAGCTGGCTATTTGCCGCTCATTTTCATACACATTTTTCTCCTACTTTACCTCCATAAATGTTCAATTTCATTTTTGTATAATGCACCGGTACGTCATAAAAAGCAACTACTTTGCAAAAATCACGTTTATAGCTTCAGTAGTTCGTTAATTAGTTCTTACATAAAAGTCCGTACAACTGCCCATAAAGAACTTAACACGAACCTAGCAATTACTACAAACGCACAACACGCTAAATGACAGTCAATATCAAAACACGCTATTAAATCTAAATACAACTGTGATCGAACAGCATCTTCCTTCAAAACAACTTTCATTGCGTTTTATGTGTAATAAGCATTAACAACAGTAAAACATGAATAAACCTTAATTGAAGCCCGACGGTCATCTTTTATGGTCTCCAATTTATATTTATTGATAAACCAGTCGATCAGCAAACCGGGGAACCCTAACGGAAACCTAGGGCGTGAGATAAGAGCAATGATTGCAGGAATGGAAAACGCTCGTCACGGACTTGCATTTTATAAATCCAATTCGTTTGTTTCCTTTATTTATGGCACTGTAAGGAAATCCTGCTACTTAAAGAATTTCTCTTTTATTGAAGCATCGACGGTATATTTGTATTTTATTTCGGATATTTGATCTACTACTTTTATCATCGTTTTCATTTCGTCATTTTACTTTACTTGATTTGTTCCAAAATAAATAATTTTTATATATAACTACTACGATTTAATACGTTTTAATGGCATTTAATTTTCAAATGTGAAATTCGTAGTACAGAATGGCGCCAATATGAAAGACATTATTTACGATAAACAAATTATCTTATACAATGAACCAATTAACACAAGTGTTTATAATTATACTTATCCCACCGACAGAAGTGTATTTAAAGTAGGCGTTAATGGAACTGAAATTACCTGAAACAATATAAATAGTATTAATTTAGTTGTTCGAGATAACACTGTATGATAATATTATACTCAACAGCATCTGTAACTATCATCTGTACATAATCATAAAATGTAATTGAAGATTTTTATTGCCATTTTAACTGCCTGTAATACTAAATGTAATTACACGATTTGGTTAATTGAAATCCCTAGCTTTAGAGCTAGTCTTGAATAATATTGCAGAGGTTAATGCATTCCCCTAAGTAATTGGAACAGATGATATTAATGCACAATAATAACATAGAAGGCATAAAGTCATATGTTTAAGTGACTAAAAACTAAACTAAAGCATTTACAGAACTGAAAAGCAAAAACAAAGAAAGTATATAAATTCTACACTCGGATGTACTTAATCTCAACGATGATCCAAACTCCAAGGAAGTAAGTTCATATTGAACAAAAGAACTCACAATACAAATACATTGTCCGCAAATAAGAAAGAGTATGTGTTTAATGAAATCGAAAGGCTGAGTTAAGGATGAAAGTTAAACTGAGAGGTGATAACGACGAAAATTATAATGAGGAATTGAGAGATATAAATATGTAAACATGGGACGAATCTATCGATAGAAGATATAGGCATTTACGTGGCAATCAAGAATTAGAATCGTGAACTACAAGAACATACACAGTCTGATTTTAATGCCAAATAGAGAGAAGTTTATTAGAAACAATCGCATCGCATCCGGGGGGAACCAATGTTAGTAGACAAAAAATAACAACACCTCAGAAGGTTGATCAGCATCAAACACTTTGCCTCTTCTACTTAAGTGGGAAAATCTTTATTATTGAAAATAATTTCACGCTTAAAATACTAGTATCATGTATCAATCACCATGAAAAAAATATTGCATCAGTATAACGTTAAAAGTAATCAATCTTGTTGGGTATTCGTATAGTAAAGCCACATTTATGTAAATCCAGATGGCAATGTGAGTTTCAATAAATGTGGGCTTCTTCAAGTAATCACGAGATAGATTGACCGGCAGACAAAACTAAAATAAATAATTCTTCTATCTTCAGCATTTGAAATGTTTATGTCAATATGAATAATCACTGTCAATAATAATATTCATTCATGTTCAGCATCTTAATCAAAGTGAAATTCTCCACTGTGTTCATGTTAATCTTCTGTTCTTATTTCATTATGACCTTCGCTGATACCGCAGTGTGGTCGCCGGTCACTTAGGTTCACCGTGTTAGTGGCGCGGAGTATATTAGGACTATTATGTACCCTGTGGCGAGAGAATTGCAAGTGCATTCACATCGACCATTAAACAAAGCCTTATTAACCCCATTAAGTGCATGTCGGCTCGATTGTAGATCTATTGAACTAATTAAAGTGAAATCGTATCTTCAACTTCTAGCAATATTTCTCCATTGTCACTCCATTTGATCACTCTTCTGTACTCCATTACAATGTAAGCTTTACTTTGCTCTAGTGGGTTGTAACTATCACGATTTTCAAAACAGTTGTTTGAGAATATTATTATATCATGCATTATCGTGCACGAAGGGAATAAATTGATAATATCATGCAGTCTGATTGTAAAAGCACCTAGGGGTTAAAATAAACTTGGGACGGGAAAGCTTTCGTATACTTTGACGATCTGTTTTCTAAACTACACCTTTGTGAAAAGTGGATAAATCGTAAGAAGAAGCTTTAAGTATTCACACATACTCCCATACACCCATTGCCCGCACAAAGGTGTTGCATACTAACTAACGTCTTCACTGACATACCATGCTGTAAATAACAACAAAATACTCAACAATTTACTTTAAAAGTTCTAAAATACCCTAAGCTCTCAAACCCAAGAAAGCTAAAACCTGCTTACTAATAGAATCGCGTGATTCGTATTCGATATTCAAAGTCAACGGTCGCGCATGTGTACTCTTGTGGCGTGCAAATCGTTACGACTGCGCCGACGCGCGCCGCGGGGTCGCACGCGCCACTCCCGTGTAATCGGTAATCAACGGTCAGAATACTACCTATTGTTGTTTATTATTATACCTATCTGTTTGTCTTTTAGAAATTAGTATTAGGCCTGCCTCGAGGAACACTTTCGATCGTAATGTTAAGTATTAAGTTTAAAAAGCAAAATAAAAAAGAAAGTTTCGATTCCATTTTTAAAATATTGTCAGTTACCGTTCCACTTTTGGCGGGGTATCAGGCAAATTCTTTGATACTTATTGAGGCACCGAGCAATTTCTAGTTCAGCAAAACTGTTAGAAATTACATCGTTCGAAAGGACAGGTGAAATTTAAATAAGTACTGTAATGTACAATACTTTTACCTACTTAGATATTGACGTTCACTGTTTGTTATATCTGAATTGAAAGTGAAAACATATAAGTAATAACTATCTTTGCATAATGAGTCACACAGTATTAAATTGGAAAAAAAATGTTATAAACTAAATTGTCCATTTCACATTTGACATCTGACATGGAAATTGGACAGTGTTTCAGTCTAACGGTCTCCAATTCAGGTTATTTGAGTGTAATCAAAACGATGAAATAGGAAACGATGACGCATTCGCACGAAAGGACCTAAAATTTTGGAGAGTAGATCTTTATTCAAGTATCGAATGGCCATTACTGAAACGAAATAAGTACCAGAATACAGATATTATACATATTATGTATTTTGTAAACAGTATACTTGTCTGTTTTATAGGCAAAAGCCTCTTGTCATTAGAAGAAGGTATTAATCAAAAGGCTTACTGAAGGCGGGCTGGTAATTTCGGACTAATTTTAATTATAAATCCATATTTCCTTAACTGCTAAGATATTTTCCTTCACCACTGACATTGATGACTTAGAATGTATAAAAAAAATTTAAAAAGCCATATTTATACTTGAAATAATCTGCCTTTTAGGTTAAAAAATTAGATTTTTCCTTATTGTCCTTTAGCTTTTATATTATTTTATACCTAGATTACTCATCCAAATATAATGTACTCCTATCTCACAGTAAAGCCCCATTATCAGCGATATTACGTTCGATCACAGGAAATGTTAAATTGATAAAATCGTTACTAATATTAAATTACGAAAAATTAAATTGACAAATTACATACCTACACAGCTTTTAAATCAAAAATTTCGTCTATATCAACGGACCTAAGATTAAAGTGCAAGTCCCGGGCAAAAGTGGTTTCATTAAACTTTAATGTGATCAATTAAAACCATCTAAGTATTTAATCAACAGTCATTCACAAACTCAAAAGTAACTATGTCAGTTTTTTCTTCATGACATCGAAACCACTGATCGTAATTAACATTGTCATCGAGGTCAAAGTCAAAGTCAATGCGAGCAAAACTTGACGTGATTTCGAGCTTAAATTCATTACAATTCCAGAAGACTCACGGTTTTTCCTTCACGGTCTGTGATACCCAAGATATTCTTTAAATTAAAGTTTTACGTTTCAATTTAAAATACAAAAATAGCTTTAATATTTCTGCTCACTTTGCCTTCAAGCTTATGAAAACTCTTTTTATATTTCGCTACCTTTGTAGTTAAAAATAACTATTTCATTAATGGACTTGACGTAACCGAGTTTGGAGCTTCATAGTACACCTACGCTCTGCCCTTTCATTTTTTATCCATCATTTAACTTAATAAACATTTCACCTGCTTTATGTAGAGGATATTAAATTAGACTCTTGATGGATGAGGAACTGTAGGAAGTTCTTCATCCTATATTGAACAGGGAGGATCTTCGGATTAGGAGATTGCTAGGTTGGTGGGCTACTGCTCAAAGGTACTTATCGGACTTTTGTGTAGGTATGCTAATCTCCTATCAATCTTCGTGCCGCATGCATTGTACTGTTGTGTGTCATTGTTAGATATTAGTACAGCATTGACTGCAAGAACAATATTGTTTTTAACATCTAAAATAAATTCAGATGCTTCATCTACATAAGTGGGATCCTGGTGTCCTGAAAGCCTAGCCTCGAGCCTAGCTTAGGCACCAGTCTCCCACAATATATACTTAATTACCTAAATGTGTCATTGTAAAAAAAAAATGTAATGTATATTGTGGTGAGAAATAAATTTATTATTATTATTATAAGTATTATTAAAGACACCATCAATCTCATATTCATCAAACTTAAAGCCCGTATTCGCGTGGGAAGAAAACTACACATTCTTACTGTACCCTAATCTTCACTCAACCCAAAAAAAACTATAATTATCAATTCTGAACACATGAAAATCCGTCAAAATTTCTTAATTCGTATCAATTAATTAGCATAATAAGTTCGTTGCTACGGCGACGGCGCATGAGCAATGCGCACGGTCAAGGCTAACCGTTCGCTTTTTATCACCCGCGAAAGTTCAGCGCTCTCGATCAAGAGGCGAATTAAGTTTAACTCAGTGGGTGCTTTACTACGGCTGGTTGCTTGCGCTTTTAAGCTTGTAAGCATAATTGATGGTATGATGACGTAAGTGAAGTGAGCTGCAATCGGACTCCTGGACAATTCAAAAGAGTTAGAGTTTATTTGAAGTTTGATTTTGAATGCCCATCGAAAACTTGTGCTTAGAAAATCAAAATATAATTAGAATGAAATAATCAAAGTCATATGAAAAAATTATTGACGTGGGTTGATTAATTTAAGCAGAATCAAAGCCAACAATGGTTGTAATACTGTTTCCAGATTTGATTGTTCGAAGGCATCATTAACGAGTTTAATTAAGATCCATAAACGGCTTTTACCATATCTCACATCGAAATAAATGAAGACAATAAAGAAACCAAAAAAAATAAAGACACGAAAATGTTTGAAATACCCAGCAATTTAAAAATACTTCTATAAAGTTCTGCTGTTACAAAACAGACATTTTAATTAGCATATGAAAGCAACGAGCAACGCGGCATGGAAGCATTAGCATTATCAACGTCTTAAATCTAAGCAATCAAGTATAAAGTTATGCACCGGCTTCGTAAAATGTTTATAGAGCATCAGATATTATGGCAATAATGAGGTAAACGGAAGCCGGCGGTAAAACTATTAAACTCTGATATCTTATTAATGTAAGTAATTTAGATAATTGACGAAAAACTGTTCATCTGTAGAAAATTGCTGGAAAGGAGGCGAGCTAATCTGGGCCTTTTATAATACACTAATGAAAACTTTATCAATATTTTTATCAAGATTTATTATTTTTACCATGAAATATTAAGATATTTAGTCATGGGATAATAAATTAATTATTTATTCAAAACATTACTGACTGTCTGCACTTCCGGTTTTTAACAATGTTGCCAAATGAAATATGTTAATCGATCAGTTCAAATAAGATTATAATGGAAATGTAAAACAAAATAAAGAAAACATTATCTGGAGAAGAAACACTGAATCATGATTTCATCTGTTGACATGTTTTATAATAAATTATAAATAATTGTTTTAATTTTTAAATATCGCACAAAATAATGTTTAGTCAATGAAGTTGCAATAAATTATATAAATTTTTTATTATACAGGCCACACAGTAAAAACTCATGTCAATGTCACATCTAAAGTCAAACAAATCATCCACTTCGTTGGTTTTAAACTTGCAATATTGGATATTATGTTTTGTTGTGTTTCCGTGCGGTTTAATTATTTGATTGGTATTGTTTTACGAATTTGGCTACGTATAAAGGATTCTGACGGTTATTATTTTGACGAACGACCTACGCATTTCTTACATCGGACTGATAAGTTATCTTGGATTACGAAGTAAAATACAATCAGTGATCAACATCTTCATTATTTTAACCTGGTGGCGTAATTCATCTGTAGGTTTGCGCTAAGTAGAAGAGGAATGAATTCTTTCAGTTAGACAGCAATGGATGGCACGCAGTCGTAAGTAATTTATTTCAAATAAATTCACATGGTCATAAACTGTTACTATTACTAAAATGCTTCTAATTTATATTTACTCAAACCAAGGGTGATCATAATGAAAACATCCAGTCAATAATCCATAATTATCAATTCAAGGCGTTTATTTCAAAACAAACAAAGCTAATTTTGTACGGACTAATAACATCCTATATTTTTATTTTTCTCCCATGTAGAAATTGTAAATATTGGTATTTTTTTTATAATAATAGTAATATCAAAAATTAATAATGCAAGAATCATTGCTGTATAGTCAAACCCAATAATGTATGGACCTTCGCCCGTCTTCTTTTAAAATTTAAATCTACTATAACAGCAAGCAGATAACTTAACCAAATGAACAGTATCATATTGATTAAGTTAAAGTGCATTTTTGTAGACGACATCTACAAAAATGCACTTTAACTTAATCAATATGATACTGTTCATTTACAAGATAACAAATAGGTGGTATATATATTGATCAATCTTGATATACTTATAAATACGTTTAGAAGAAAGAAAACGAATAAAGTAGTAAGAAACAAAGATTAATAGCTATAAAGAACAAAAACTATTAATGAACCCACAACACATAACGAATGATCTCAATCCAAAATCGTATCACATGAAAATTTAGAACAAGGTCAAGAATTGTCTCAGGGGACCAAACGGACAATTACAACCCAGCGCCTACCGTGGGAGTGATCTTTGAGAACGTTCAACCAAATTCTAACAATACTAATAGTTCAGATCACGATAACTTTAGTGATACACACAGAAGTGTCAGCAAACTTTAAACTAAACAATATTAGGGCACAAAATCCAACAGCTGTAAATCTTGATAAAAGCAAATTCAAAGCAGTTGATGCAAAATTTAACGATGCTGAAATTGGAGCTCACGTTAATAAAGTTAAAGTCAGAGTAACTGGGCATGACGGGAATGGTAATAGTAACTCTTAGGCAGGCATTCTATGTATTATATTCATTACAAGTGGTCATGCTGGGAAATGTTCTATTAACACATTGCTGGGCCTCAATACGCACGTCGGCGTCGTAGGCTTAGCAATTCTAATAGATTTAAATGTACATCTAATTTAATCGTTTGTGTAGAAATATTATCATTAAATTGCACAGGACTTCATTTTCTCACGTTTAATGTGATGATCATTTTCGTGGTTAGGAACCATACATCGTTTTTACGTTATTACATGTATGTTGCTTGTGAAGAGTAAAGTATATATAAGAAAGAATTTTCGAAAATTCCATCCCGTTCACGTATATAATAGGTGATGGAAGACCGACATCATAACAAGCCGAGGGCGAAAGCTAGTCTCATACAGTTTCCTTTAAAGAAACCAGGAAGGAAACTGAATGTTTAAAATTAACAAATAACTGCACACGCAATAAACATAAAAGAAAACAACACCGATAAATTCATGCATCCAGATCACAACACATAAAATTCTATGTTAATTTCGCGCAAATTCTTTACGGGCATCCAAACTCGATATCGCGAATTCGCGACCCAATTTTTCCGCTCAAACTCATCCCATCAATTACTTTGGAGTTTAAAGCTGTAATTACGTGAACAGAAGCAATAACTTATCAGGTGATTACGAGGAGCCTCTGATTGCCTGCAGGTGATCCAAGCTCTGCGGCGATGAGAACAATCTAACTGTGCATGCGAAGCCTGCAAATCATTAGGCTTAATTCACACCGGGATAGGAGCAGCCGGCAGCGAAGCGGAGAGCAGTTTTAATGTCATGTCATTATATTCTTTATTAATACTTCTATAATACATAGTACCGCTTGAGAAACTTGAAAGATCGCGCGGCTGCACGCGGCTCCGCGAGCACTCCGACGACACCCGTGCGGCGGCGGCGCACTACCTTCTCAAGCAATTCTGTGTATTATTGATACCATCATGATAGAGTTAAAAATTACATGACATCAAAACTGCTCGCCGCTTCGCTGCGGGCCGCTGAAACCTCGGTGTGAATAGAGCCTTAGAAGTTCCTATCAACAGCTAACGGTGGTTCAACACCAAGTTTACTGCAAGCTTATCAAACGATATCGGGACTTGGATAATAAGTTGCTTGCATAGATGAAAAGTTCATGGAAACTCTTGGTTTTTTGTATGGTTTGATTAAAAGGCCATTGAGAATATGTTATAAGATGCTAATGTTGCGTTTAATAACAAGTATTAAACACGTAATATATATCACTATGTGGTTAATCACTCTTGCTGTAGTTACATAGAAAACTATAATATTATGATTTGTCAGAAAAGTTTATGCAATAGATAGTTTTTCACGTAGTTTTTGGTGTTTCATAATGCTTATAACAATATTTCTCTTTAGTAATGTATGTTAAACAGTAATTGACAAAGAAAATAAAGTTAAATTTTTCCATTCTAAACGTTAGATACTTTTTTTTGGTGAGTGGGAAATCATCAAATGACTGCTCCCGTCCTGGGTGCGGCGGGAGGGCGTGTCAGACTTTTACTGACTAAAACCCACTTATGTTCCTTCGGTTGCCCTTTATGTTCCAGGGTCACGGTAACTATTATAAACATTCCGCAACAAACGTTAGATACTGACGTTGTTTTTGTCCAATGCATTGCTAGAACCAACCAATTGCTATAAAATAACGTAATTTAGGGTAACAAAAATATTTTTGTCATATAAATGAAAAATAGTATAATAGATAAAAAAATGAATAGTTTGTTTGGTTGAATGCGCTTATCTTAGGAACTACTAATCCAAATGAAAAAAAAAACTTTTTGTGATGACATAACATCAGGTTACGATCTTCGGGAGTGCGAGCAGTAACCAAAAATGCGGGTGTAACAGCAAGGGACGGCTTAAGTTATGATAAAGGTTACACGGTTTTCACACTGATCCCAAACTCGGCAAACCTGGCAAGCATTATTTTTTCAGTATTCTTATCTATTCCGTGTTTGTTTAATTAAACTGACGAATCTCTGGAATTTCCAATCGGATAACAATATTATTTGTATATGTTAGCCTGATTCCTTAGGGATAGTTATCTTAACATCACGCTGCAACTCCCGGAAGCGGAGCAGTAACCAGACTAGGGTTGCCAATTTTTTTTGAGTTGCTAAAGATTCTAACTGATTTCAGAGAGGGGATATAAAGAGTATCGACCTTTAATATAGAGAGATTATTATTTAATTTAAAAACACATCAAATCCTTACTGTCAATAACAACTTTAGGTATTTTAAAACAATCAGAGGATTGCAAATAAACATATCTGGTATTAGTAAAATACAAATTGAACAAAAAAGATGAGTTCATACTATGAGTATTAAAGATTATAGAGTACGCTTACCTGAAATAGAGTAAGAATACTCTAGTTTAGAGTACGGATGACCACCCTAAACCAGACTCAAATGAAACTGCTGAAAACAACGGTTTACAATCCCTGAAGTAAACCAGTGAAAAGCAGTAAAAATATAAAACATTTCAACTTCCCATTACCGCTGTGCTTTCATTAAGAAAAAACCCGTCAAGCACGATACGATAGCGTTTGAGTTAAAAGCTACGAAACTATGTCAAGTGCAAACCGGCAAAGCTTGAGGCTGTTCGTACCTGCCTATTAGTTAAATATAAATTACTAGCCCAGCCTTATCAGTGCACATTAGTCGTAATCTTACGCATTAGTTAAATGCCGTAATTGTTTTGGTTTTGAATGAAGCGAAAATTGTACATATTTTTTGTGCATAGATTATTTAATTTTGTACTTTTGTTACTTATAAAACTATTTGTTTATCTCTTATTAATGAACAGTGTAAACAAAGAAAAGGAAAGAAATATAACAGTTAAATAATATTTCTTAAAATAAACCAATTAGTTAATGCTAAAGTAACAAAAACTCAAGAGTTTCAATAAACGCACCAATCTCATGAAAATATAATTTTGCAAGAAATGGCAAGAATTATGAGCAAAGGTAAAAGGTGTATTATCACAGCGCGGCGGTAACTTAATACTTGACTATACGCAGTGGAAAGCTCAGAAAATAGCAAGGCAAGAATAAACTTCCCTTTTTTCCGGTATTTGGAGATTATACATATAATTATAGAAATAATAATAACTGGAACCTGGAAAACCTGTATTGGGCCATACAAAATCTAGCTCAATTCTAAATAAACACAAACCGAATCTAATTCATTTCTAAATAAATCTAAAATCAGACTTCACTCTCAGAATCATTAGTATGTTCGTAGATAAACACAATTTGGCCCAAAATCCAAAAACAGCAGTTCGACAGGTTTAGCATAACAGACACGACAAATCGACTTTATGGTCGTAACTGTCCGAAGCCCAAAATCTTGTGTTTTATGGTTAATTAATACAAGAATTTAGTTATAATTATTAACTCACGTTTCGGCGTCAGAATTTTTATTTAATCTTATCTAAGATACTATTTTTATATAATTTCTTGATTAATATTTATGTGAACTAATTATGTACTCGGGCATTATTATGTGGATCGGTGGTTTTAACATATTATTTGAGCAAGATATCAAACGGTATTCCTGAAGAAGTATGCCTTTATGACAGGCTGTAGACTAAACTAGTTAAAGAATTCAGAATGCCTGTTTTAGTAGGAATGTTGGTTTAGTCTACCAATCATAATATGCTAATCGTAGACCAGTTCAAAGAGCAACCTACTGAGCCAAATTAAACAACTTTGAAAAATATCTCGATACTAAAAATACCAATGTTGTGAGTATAATCTTATAAAAACATCGTAAAGTTGAAGTTTTTTTGTTTGACTACTGGTAGGATTTGAATTAAGTTTTCGCGTTGTAAAACGCCTTTGATAAACAGACTATCCGTTTATAAAGGTAAGTATTTAACATCACGCTACGGTCCACAGAAGCGGAGCAGTAACATAACGGGTACCGGAGGTAACAAGAACGTAAACATGAACTATTTGGTTTAAAGATAGAAGTGTCGGTAAAGCTGAAATGTTTTCCCCAGTGAATACTAATGCAACACAGGAAGAAACACACGACACACTTAGTTTCCGCCTCACTAATGGACATCCGACAGTTCTGTAACTAGCCGATGACATAACATCAATTCAGAGTTAGATCTTGTTAAAGATGAACGTAATGCAACATATCATGCAAGTGTCGTACTAACTCGAATCATTTCAAGCCGTTTAGACCTCATTGGGGTCAGTGAAGTGAGCCGTGGGGAAGAATAAGCTATAACTTCTTATCATGAATTAGATTTTATAATAATTTGTAGAATAATAAAGGCGATGTTACAAGTTATTACATTAAATTTTACAATGCGAAGTATGTCGAGAGTAATTAGTAAAGTACCTACCAAACCACGTGTAACGTTAGCTTTGAACTGAATGTAAAGGTACTTATAATAATAAGTAAAGATGCTACGAGTACACGTAAAAACGAATGAAGACTTGATGAGAAAATAATGAACTTCGATATACAGTTTTTGCTATTTGAGTCACGAATTCTATTATGTACTCGCAAATGTAGTTTAGTTGGCCAAAAAATATATGGGCCATCAATTTTTGAAACATAATATCGACGTTTTAAAATATAGTTGGCAAACAATCGAACAGCAACTACAAATGACGTTAAGTGATTAATGTCGGATATAATATAGACATGTGCAATACCAAAGACGTCGCGAATGCTTTGCTTTGCACCAAAGGCAAAGCTGAAATGTCTCATGAACCTGAAATTAAACTGGTAACCTTAAACAAAGCAACGCAGCTTCGAAGTCAAATTTCATTTTGATTGGAAGTATGGTGGCACCACTTACACGGAAGAGATTCTTCACAAAAAACATCACAACTATGTTAAAATTGAAATTTACTTTTGTGATAGTACCGAAAAAAGAGACGATGGAATTTCAAAACCAGCAGAGCACATTGTTGAACCGGAAGCAATTGGTACCAGGAAACATCAGCGGAAACGCGATGGTAATGTTACCTCATCTGTACGACCCATTAATTGCAATGTCAAATAAAAAACTAACATTACCATAACATAGACGTAATTATGACAAAAAACAACGATAAAGTTCATATTTCAGCTGGAGCTCTATAAAAAGTATCTTAGGGAAGTTAGATTTAAGCAATTTGAGACGATAATTATAGAAATTGTTCATGTTTAATTTTTAGATTCGTCAGATTTTTAAAGTATATGGCAGGCTTCCTGCAGTTTGAAAAACATTCCAATTAGGAAAATGAACATGACAGTAACTAAAATTTGAGAAGAACAAAAAAATAAGCAGTGACTTTACTGTAATAGACAGTTTAGAAAAAAAAATCGTATTAAAAAAAACACGCAAATTGAATAAATATGCTGAAGATAACGACATCATCAATATAAAATTAGAAATTGTGGGACCCATAATTACTGTTAATATAGAAACAGGAAACTAGGAAAGAGGTGTCGCAGGTAAAATTAATCACCACTTCGCTAATAATCAATGTACAGTAATCAATCAAAGCACCGCTGCGATAGTACATTAATAAGATATGCATAATAACGTTTTAAGTGTTGGTAATAACTCGTAACAGAGGCAATGTATTTATTCAGTTAACGGGATTTCTACACACGAACGATATTGCGATGAAACGCATGTGACATGTCTAAGAGTTTTTAATAATTAATATGGAGAGAGGAAGATTGAAGAAAAGATCCATGGAATGTGTGATGACGTAAAAGAAAGAACTGATAAGAGAGTCAGCATGACGGTAGGTGACAGTTAAGAAGAAGAAGACGTTATGTGCTGCATCCAAATATCATGGAATACGGACAGGAATATCTATGAACATCTTCTTACATCAGTAGGACACCTTCTGCGACAATATTGCTATGATGATCGTCGAAATCGGCGGTGCATAGAGGCCCTACAACGGCTTTTATGTCAAAGCTAATGCGTAAACCAGTCGCGGACAGGTTCGAACACTAATCTATGAACTTACTCATTTGCTATGGGTCCGATAATATCCACACCAAGAGCTTTACTGATGAATAATAACGGTAGACGTGTGGAAATGTTATTAAACCCTTCTGTGGAAAGTTTCGTAATGATATGGCAAGGAATATTCTCACGACTCAAGTTCGGTCACGGTGGCCAACCTAAATAAATAATAGACAAAAGCTTAAGAGATGTTTAAGTGTATAATTGTATGCGCGAACACAGTTGTATCCTCTCTTCCCTGACTCTCACCGTTCAATGAGTGAATTGTCCCAAAATATTTATTTACTTTTATTTATTTAAATATATTTAATTATTAAAAATTAAAGATAACGCGCAGAATTCCTAACTTCGAAAAACTTCCGGACTTCTACTGGTAAAATTCTAATGCGAAAAAGCTACGAAAAAGCTGCGAAAATCGCAAACTGTCCAGCGGACGTAAATTGTTCATATCGCCGAATATCCAATTCGCAAAATGTCTAGTTTACATAATGAGAGATGTTCACGACAAGGAGATTAAAGCCGCAATCAGAAGATTAATAATAGAAAATAGACTGCAATACTTAAGTCATAGTCATAAGTCATCTTCTAAGTTTTTATTGCGTTCCATACAGATGGTGAATATAACCGGGGTTGCGGAATGTTTATCATAGTTACCGTGACCCTGGCACATAAAGGGCTATCGAAGGAACATGAGTGGGTTTTAGTCAGTAAAAGTCTGACACGCCCTCGCGCCGCACCCAGGACGGGAGCAGTCATTGAATGATTTCGCACTCACCAAAAAAAAATGGTGAATATAAGACTCGATAATATAAATAAATAATAAAATAATCAATCAATACTTTTCATGTAATTAACCTAATATTGAGCGAAAGTTCCATACTAAAAAGGTTTACTAAAGATTTTGCCTCAGGTTCGTATACTGATTTCTAAGACCTAATATATTTTTGCTACACGTTTGCCCTCAGGCTAACACAGACTACATCCTATTTATAATTGGCTGACATAACTTCATGTTTCAGAACAATCCAATTATTTTGTCTGTTACTTCGGAATTCAACGAGGATGAAGGAGCTTAACTTTAAAATCTTACCACAATATCATTTGAACATGCCCAATGACTTTTTTTTATAAAAAACTTTTTTTCAAAAAAATAATAACCGCCTTCAAAAACTAAAAACCCAAAAATAACTAAAATTTCGGAAGTCGGTGGCAACACAAATTGACTGGCAGAACAGAAGCCACCGACTTCCGAAATTTTAGTTATTTTTGGGTTTTTAGTTTTTGAAGGCGGTTATTATTTTTTTGAAAAAAAGTTTTTATTTATTACTTTTTAGTGTCGACTCCCAATGTAGATATAGAAACTTGAAGAAAAAACACACATCGTCTATGAATATTTCGTCAATTTTTTTTGTTCTTGGTGAATTTCTCGAGAACCACTGAACCGATCGCCACAAAATTTATATGGGACCACCCCTGAATCATGACTTATCAAACAAAAAAAGAACCATCAAAATCCGTTCACAATTGACGGAGATATCGCGTAACAAACATACAAAAAAAAAAAAAAAAAAAAAAAAAAAAAAATAAAAAAAAAAGAACATACAGACGAATTGAGAACCTCCTCCTTTTTTGAAGTCGGTTAAAAATCATTGAACATGCCAATATGTGGTTTTCACGTTCAATTTGCAGCATAGTGTGTGTTAATTTAATATCTATCACAGCCGCGGATCCATTTTATTCAGGCTAACAACAGGCGAATTGCAAAAAACGCTCGAAAATTTGAATTTCGCGGGCTACCGTGAAGGGGATGCTTTACGGTAGCTCGCGAAATTAAGGAAGACTTTTACAACGCGAAAATATTGAGGGTATCTTACTACACACAGACTGCTTTTTATACACAGATGATGCCTCGTGTCAAGAACTACACTGGCACCGTGCACAAATGACGGCAGAATTATAAAAGTTGCGCGTAAAGTTAAATATGATATTTGTTTTAAGTCGCTCGATGCTAGCTTTTAAAATATAGAGCGAAAAATTTTTAAGCGTTGTTGGTTGTGATCCTCGTGTTAAAACACTGACAAGCTTGCAAAACTTTTTGTCAAAGCAACAGGGCAGACTTTTTTTCAAAATAGGATGAAGAAATTTGAACAAACCAAGAAAGAGCCTGACGCTAAATAGAAGCAGTTTCAGAAAATAAGTAAAAAGGAAACTGATGGTCCTTTAAATGTTTCTTAGACATTTTTAATACCAACGCGTTAAATGATTTGGAAAAGCAAAAAGGTTTTGTTGCAGACATTTTAAACGTAGACAGTTTTCAGCTTGAAAGAATGGAGTTGCAAGATTATAAGATCCATCCTGATTACTGTTGTCTGTCAAAAGTTCGAAAACCAGCCAATTTTAAAATGCATTTCTTACAAGTTTTTACTGCAACTGAACTACCTAAAATAACAGTTCTAAACTTATTTATAGAAAGAGTTATTTTATGAGCAGGAATACAGATAAGTCTAATAAACATAAAGTATAATACTATGGCAAACTGCAAATGAAATAAATGTTATTGAAGTTTCTTCAGAACGAATGTTCTTTCTGCTAATCAATTTCTTTGGAAATTAAAGATTCCAAAGGTATTCCAATAAAGCATTCAGTTAAAAACGTCTTTAACTGGATGCTTTATTGGCAGCCAGTTAAATTGTAAAATTAATCATTCTTAGAGCAAAATGAGATATAACTGAAATGAAAGATTCTTAGATCTACGAATTTTATCATACTGAAATATGCAAAAATTACACATATTCAACTTACATTATCAAAAACCTATACTTTAAAATTAAAAACTAATCTTTTCAAACTACAATTCTATTACTACTGCAGAAGGCAAATTTTAACATCCTATGGTATAGTAAACTTTGAAACCAAATGAGACATCGTCGTCCAAATGTAATCAAAATTAGACAGAAAAAATATAACTTAACTGACATTTTCATTACTGTGATTGATCAATTGACTTAATTATATACCAAATTAAAGATTTATGATTACAAACATCGAGCTAACGTATTAATTAAAGTTATTAGCGGAAATACGACAACTTCACGGATGCAGATGAGGTGGCATTTTATTTCTTTGCCAAAATGGATGATCGTCATTTACCACTGGTTATTGAAATTTTTTTTTTTACGGACTTGAAAAGAGGTGTTTGTTTCGGCATTTCTTTTCAAAAGTAGCCAGCTAATTTTAAAAACTGACGACGATTAATAGCGTACTTTTAAAATAATAATGATAAACCAATTCAATTCCTTAATTTGAAATCGCTTGACAAAATCTGAATGAACTGAATCTCGATGTTCCCACAAACGTTCGACGGCGAGAGACCGCCTTCCCCCAAGATCGATAACGACGATCAAATCACTTTCGCTGCTACTGATGCTTATCGCAAAAAGTAGTTGGGCAGCACTAGCCCCGGTTCCACGGTTCCTGTACAACCTTACTAATTTCAAAAGTTCTATACTTCCATATTTAGTGTTATGACGCATTGTGCTACCACTTTAGGTTGGATTGTATTTCATTCACCGCGAGCAATGTGATTGAACCCAGAACGCTGGTATCCTTGAGAACTGGTCGCGATTGAATAGTATTATATAAAGCAATGTGAAATTCTTCGTATGTTAGTGTTTATTTCTTCTCGGACGGAGCTAAATAAATAGTGCATTCCCACGGATGGGAATTTTTATTGTGATGCTGGTTGCGTCTTGTAAGTTAAGCTTTATTTAGGCTATTCTCTATATTTTTCTTTTAAATATAACAAAAATGAGATTGACATGAAATATAAGACCTGTAAATTTCATTCCATCTATAATATTCATAAACTAAGGCAAACGTATTGATTAAAAACACTGCGAAGTTCACGGTAACCATACTCATTGTTCAATGATTTGTCGTAAATGAAAATCAGAAAACTTCCGACTAAGCAGATAGGTTTACTACACCAACAGGCCAGTCTCATAAATATATACCTAACGTCCATCAACCAACTAAAATGCTAATCCCACCAGCATATTCTCCCACAAAAATGAACCTCCGTACTCTCCGTATACATAATGCACGAATTACCGACCCATACGGGGCCAGCAATAACGTACAGGATAACTGTTCTCATGCATAATGTATCCCATAGACTACACCAGAAAAAGTGGACGAACCCTGCCATAAAAGTTAGTATCGAAATAAACATTTCATATAGCGGAGCGGATTTCTCAGGCCTAGTTTCAGTGCATCTATCATGTTGATTAATGTGCGGCGCTGCCGACAGGAGGCGGTAGCTGTCGTGTAACGTGCAACGTGCAACTAGTTAGTGTAACCTTAACTTGTGAACGGGAGGTTTGTACTGTTACTTTAGTGGTGTGTTTAGCTTGTAAGTGCAAATTGTATTTAAAAGTTGGTGTCGAAATGAACATTTCATATAGCGGAGCGGATTTCTCAGGCCTCAAGTGCATCGATCATGCTGATTGATTTGCGGCGCTGCCGACAGGTGGCAGTAACTGTCGTGCAACGTGCAACATGCAACTTGTTAGTGTAACCTTAACTTGTGGGGAGGTTTATACTGTTAGTTGTTAGTAGTAGCAGTTGTATTTCGGAAAATCACTTCTTAGCGCCTTTACGAGAAGAAACTAATGTGCATCATTTTTCTAGCTTTAGTAGTTTCAACTGTGTGTTGATTACCACCAGCAGCCTCTTTATATACTAACTTTATATGCATATATGTATAAAGATTGCATGACTATTGTTATCTGATCCGTCTGAACCATAAAATTTCATTGTACTTGAATTAAAACAGAGTATACATTCTCAACTATAATAATATAATTACAATAATTATTTAAAAAACTCTAAAAACAAGACAGTTACAATTACACTTGCGTGAAAATTAACAGCCCATAAACAATTATGTATGATAATTTTTGAACATAAAAATTCGGAACTGTAGTTTGCACAATTCAAACATGGAACGATTTCATTCATACGTTCAACGTTGCGCACACGCATTACACTACGTGCAAAATTATGTACGATACGCGTCCTTGAGTAACCTTACATTTAGTACGGAATTTATTTATGTACTCATTTAAATTTTATGAATGTTTCTGAGAAAGAAACGAGGCGTATTTAGGTACTTTTTCGTAGTACCTTCTTATGTGATCGTTACTTCGCCATTTCAGCGATTTTCTCTCGGTTTTTATGTCACATAAGTTACCCTTCCAAAGGATTGACCTAGTTAGAACCCTCGAGATATCCTCCGTGGTAACAGAAGTAATTTACTTTTCCCGATATCTACGACCAAGATATATGTATAGCATTCTCCGACTCTGAAAATTCGTCTATATCGTGCTACGTCTCCTATATGCGTTTTAAAACACATTCAAACACACATACAGAAAAATACATGTAGGTCACACATATATTTATCTAGTGTGGGAATCAAATCTGCGATGAGCAGTGCAACACCCATCACTTAACCATAAGCCGTATTATATTCCTTTCTTTTCTAATACACATGCATATATCAAGCGAGAACGAACACGTCACATCATTGAAAGAAACAATACAATACTATCGAGAGATCTCGAGAATCCGAAACCGATACACCCCGATAACCCTAAATCGATACACAATACAGGTTAACCGTTGTAAACATGTTTACAAATGGGGACTAGGGCAACATCGTGTGGGGTAGCCCTCGGTGGTCCTACCTGACGGGTCAGGATGAATGGGCGACGAATGTACTGTTGAATTATTATGAGGAAACAAGGTAAATTGTGGAGGGGAATATTTTACTTGTGAAATATTGAAGGGAAGTATTGATTTGACGTCTTGTATAATTCTGATGTTATAATTTTTAGGTCGAGATTATAGCTTCTTGTAGCTTCTTCACTGTCTAGCTCACATCTACAAGTAACCAAAACGCGTGCTAAGTAGCGTATATTGTTCTCAATCCGAGGTAATAGATTTTCATTCTAGAATAATACAGAAACAGGAGTCTCAAATTCTAAAATTTTCGCCTACTAACGTGGATGACTAACGTCCATTTTGAAACAAATCGTGCAAATTTCTT
Source organism: Athetis lepigone (assembly GCA_033675125.1). Lineage (NCBI taxonomy): Eukaryota > Metazoa > Arthropoda > Insecta > Lepidoptera > Noctuidae > Athetis > Athetis lepigone. Next base: position 3,483,784 of record CM066233.1, read on the forward strand.
CATGTCTTTTCATTACAACCTCTTAAATAAATTTCAGGGTGTATATTACTACAAAAATACAGTGTCATCCAACAGCCTAATCATCTGAATTCGAAGCAGATTACTACATATATCCTTTGACTCATGTTATTGCGGAAACTGATATACAAAAAAAACAGAATATTTCAAAATGATTGTGCGTAATATCTCATTGGTTCATTTATTATTAGAACATTTTTGATAGTTATTAAAAAAAAGCAATCGTTTGGTATCAAGAGATAGTGCAAGAATTGGGTTACAGATTACGATCCAGGTTGTAAATTAAAGTTAACGGTATCTAATCACGCTAATATACACACCGTATTAATTAGAGTGTGCCATGTTTAGAGAAGACAATTTTTAGTTTTAGTAAAAAACATTGACGATATATTAATTCTGAAATATTAGATTGCGCCACGACTTCATGGCACTCAGCCCAAAGCTAAAAGAGACCACATCCGAGGAAGAGTGGCTGTGAATGAGATATTTGCCCAGCAGTGGCATTATATTGGTAGAAACATAATAGAATAAGAAAATAAACACTTTTTTTTCTTCAAACTATTATTTAATAAATGTCACTTTAAAATAGGCGAAATGACAAAAAAAAAGTAATTAGTCCGTCAGTTAGATAATCAAAAAATTTGGGACACGTATTTTTTCTTTTTTCTCGTAAACAGAAAATGACGACAATACAGTGCGTTGAAGTTTCGTGAAACGTCACGCCTTTGTATAATTTTTACTCAGAAGTGACGTCACAAGCCCCCTCTCCGGAACTTTGAGGCTCTTTATCTTTGTATTTTGTTATTAATTTGATCAAGCAAAAAATATGTGTCCAGTATTTTTGGACTGTCTAACAGACGGACTAAACAGAATGTCATTCTTTTGATGTAGTCATCATCCCTATTGTGACCGAATCTGGATTGCAAAGGAAGAAAAATAGGCAGTCGCTTCACGTAAAATACTGGTATACAGCTGAATCCGGTTAGGCTGGAAGCCGACCCCAACATCAAGAAAAGGCTACGTAAAAGAATATTCTGTGTAACATTAAAACTCTACTCTACTCTACTGTTACTTACTCCCTCTAAGTTTATATCTACCTATTCCCAATGATGTTATGAGTAAAAAAGTGTAGATAGGTTACCCAAACGAAATTCTATCTTCAAAAACGGCACACTAACGCACACATACATTACACGTCAAAGTAGGATGACATGATTGAAATAGTGCGAGTAAAAAAAGAGATAAACGTCAAATGTCAACGCGATACTCAGTATCATGTTTGCCAATTGGCAAACTTTTAATGTGCCACTTCCACTTTTTGACTGCATATAACCTATCTACACTTTTTTACTTAAAACATCATTGCCTATTCCGATGTTTGCTTACAACCGCAACCTGACATTCAACTTCAGCTGTCACCTTCACAGTCTGACATCTAGCACAGAGCAATTAGTTACCTAGCAACCGGCAGTGTGAACAGACCGTTAACACAACACCAGAAACTAAGCTTTAATTAAAAGTAATTAACTCATCTTACCTGCTGCTCTGAAGAAACCTCCTCTCTACTGCTGTCATCTGTAACAAACGAATAATTGGTTAAATTATGTTATTAAGAATTCTCTTCGTAAAATAACAATCTTATTAATATCTTGTATGTTGCGGTTTCATCCGCAATTTTGGTTGCTGTGTGAGTGTGATGTTATCCTATACTCTTCCTGTATAAAACAATGGCTATGCAAAACAATAATATTTTTTGAACCAGGAGTTCCTGAGATTAGCGTGTTAGACCAGGTCATTAAGTTAGTACATACATGCTTATTTAAGTGTACAATAGAGAAAAGGACAGAGTTTCAAAGATTTGTACTCTTACAATGATGGGTCGCTAATACTATCAAACTATTCACATAATTAAAACATCTTTATAAGAACAAGTTTCATTCATAAAATCTTGGCATATAAATTAAAACGAAGCTTGTTACAGAGACTTTTAATTACACTCCACCTTTAAGTAAGTCAGTAAACCAATCAAAAACATGACTCGTCAACTTCTTAGATTCGCTTAGTTTGTGCATCGTTATGCCCTAAAAACTATAACAAGATAAGTCGCATTACATCCCCACTAGCGAATACCATGACATGATGGTCACACCCTATTAACTGCCATGGATTCGAAGAGCATTCACCTGTGCTTAGGTCTTGGGTGATCTAACGAGTCTGGTTATGTGATCACATATATACTCTTTGAGTTTTCTTTTTTTTTTTTTTTTTAAGAACGTTGCCCTACCCTACTCTACAAATAGCTCCTGTAACGTGAAATCGCTCACAAACATATAAACGCATTAAAAACCTAACTTACATGTAGGTAATACAAGTATTACCCCGTACAGGCATCACATCCTCACCCTTTCTTCCAACGCCAACTTGAGTTTTCACACGGAAAATCCATGCCATTCGCCCAAATATTTCCTCTTTCCACTTCTACAGAAAACCATTAAGTTACCCTGCAACTTCGTCGTGTATATTGCAAAGAAACCAGAATTCACAAGAGAATCCCTTGAAAAAACAGCCACAAATAAAATCAAAAGTTCACCCGTTGAATCACCGCATGTCAGCGGGTCATCGACCCCAGCGACCTAGCGACAATTTCACGGTGCACACATAACACAATCAATGCATGCAGCACTAGCGAAACGACCTGGCTCGACCCGGTTTCAGACAATTTGTACGTCACATCCTGTCGGCTCGTCTAACTGAATTTTCACGCTCGTACGTTAGTAACTGTGAGTTTTCAGCTTGGTATTTGATGTTAAATCGATGTTAAATGAAGGTATGAGTTTTAAATAAAACATTTACCCTTTTAACTGCTTTTCAAGTCTTTAATCAACTCTTAAAAAGCACAATACATACAATAACTTACTCTGACGCCAAGTCTTCACCAATGAAGCAACAAAATCTCAAGCTTTTAACTTACATTGTTTTTAAAGACTACCAAGAAATCATTAATAAATAATTCATTTATAACAAGTTTTGCGTACTCGACCTAGAACTAGATCAGTAAATTCCTAGTCGTAATCTGAGGTAACAACCACACACCGGACACATTTCGTCACCAACATACAAACCGACATCCAAAATCAATTAAAATAACTCAAGGTTTACTTCAAACATGACTCAGTAATTCTGAAGATGACCGCGCCGGAGACAGACAAACACGGACACTTTATAGCCGCACTTCATTTCTATTGGCGTATCTGAGCGGTACGTTCCATTTTACGAGCCATCGCTAACGAGGAGCACGTCAAGTTAGCTTTGTGTGCAGGTGAATGCGCGAATTATTTGTATTACTGTGAAATGGTATAAAAAGTATTGGAGTCAGAAGACTCATGGGATATGAGAGACAGTTTGTGTTTACTCGAAGCCTTTGTGATGAAGTCTACACATAACTAGGAGATAAGCTCTGTTTACTCGAAAGCTCTGTTACTTAGATCCTGGTTGAATAACCCAGCATTAGGTTGATAAAAAAAATTAGAAGGTATAAATCTATTCAACATGTGAGAAAGTGGAGTTGTAGACGAAGAGGTGGTGTTCGGGTCCAACGTTACAGTAGATGAGAGACTTCAAAGACGTGTAAGTTTTGACAATTGGATAATAGAGAGAGGGAGGCTATGAGGAAAGCCTATGCCCAGCAATAGGACAGCATAGGTTGACAAAAAGTCAGAAAAAGAGATCAAAACCGAAACCCAATAATTAACTCCAACTGGTGAATATTCTAATGTCAACGCCTACGTGATAAGAGATTGATAAGAGATTACATAGTTTACTATGTACCTAATTACTTTTAAAGACACTACTAAATCAAGTTGTAACACTCCAATATTGTGTAAAGAAGCCCTTAAGTCTAAAGGTCAGTCATCAATTAAAGAATGGTGTCCAAAATAATTTCATGAAACCTTAAAAGAAACTACTCATCACGAGAAACACGATCACCAAACTGATTGGCAAGACAAAAAAGAAGTCATAAAACGAAACTGTATAACCCATAAATCTATTATACTCCATCAAACAAAAATGTACCCTAAAATACGCGAACATAACTTTCGCGACATGGTACTCCCGATGCTATTGACCTTTACTATGAGGCCTGGTCACGCACTAAACGTTTAGTTAAATTCGTAACGGGTGAAAATTATTCAAGACATTATTGTGTACTGAGCTTCAACGTTCATCATATAAACCAGTAACCATTTTCTGTTAAATAACCGGTGAAGAAGGAAGACTATAAATATGAAATATTGTCGTTTAACTGCCATTAGTGTCACTCGTAATCAGATCGCAGTGTTGCTATTAAAATGCAAAGCATCTGTTTTGATCATCTAATTTCATGTAACATTACGTAGTTGATTGTGCCTTATGCAACGCAAAAAGCACGTGAGTTCGAAAAAATATATATGTATTTTATCCAAACACTCAGGTGAATTTCAGTAAAATTTCTTCTTTCTGACCTTGCCTTATGCTACGCGAGGTCGGCTTTCCTAATGGAGGCCATGTCTTTTGGTATTCCTGAAGGAATTCGAATTAAATTTCTTTACGCCGTCCGTGCATACATGCAAGGAAAAAGTGAGAAGTGTGTGTAAAGTTTATTTGATTCTAAAGCTTAGAACTCTGTTAAGATCAGAGTCTCTGAATCTTGCATTTAAGTGTAGTTAGGAATCATTTCCCACGTAATAACTTCGTCTTATTACAGTACCCAGAACTCAATCTGGATGACCTATTCCTTAAGAACAAAACGGTGCTCAGTGTTATTAAACTTTAAATACATCGATTCTATACCGCTAATACATCTAGGTTATGAGAACTGGTTCGCAGAAAGCGCCGAAGTCTATATTAAGCCGTTTCCCTTACAATGACGAGCAGAATTCCGAACGGTAGCAACTTGGAACACTTCAATACAACTTGAAGGTGAAGAGATGGCTATCTATAAACGGTTAGCTTAGGAATACTTTGCAGTGCAACTAGAGACTGAATGGTTTGTAAGCTGGATGATGACATTCTAGAATCGGTCTAAATGAATCGTCTATAAGCTTTCAAAATCAATTACAGCAAGTCTATATGATTTGCAGTTTAAATCACTGCACAATTAATCTCACATGTTCACGCACGCGGAAACGCACATCACTTATTTACAATCCACCTATCACATCATCTAAATATAATAATGACTTCAGAGTTCATTAAGTTCGACCGTTATCTTGATTAACTTTGATGAACATAAAGACGCCGCTGTCTCACAGATAACATGTGCGTTAATTATTATTCTATTACATTCGCCTTTCACACTTCAATGTATGTAGGAGTACCTATTGCTATTTTCGCAGTAGGAACAATTGCTAAAGCATGGTTAATCATCTTCCTCTTTGTGTGCTAGCATCTTGAAAACTACTGATCTAATATTAATGCAATGTTATTCATCTGTTTCCATTGCAGTAGCTAGATGTATCAGTTAGTACTTATCACCTGGGTGGCTCATTGATAAATAAATTAATTTCGGCACAATAGAAACGCCAGCAATTACAGTAAAAACAACGGCGTATGTAGTACCTACTGAAAATAATGAAACGTACAAAGATTTATTTAACGGAGCGAACATATTTGCGCAGTGCATTCACCCCCGAGAGCTCGTGACAAACCCATCCTGGCATAACATTATAACACATTACACTTTTATATAACCAACTTGCCGATGCAGTTGGACAACTTTAAACTTGAACTAAATACAGCCGCATTTCTTTGAATCGCCAACTTGCGAACTGTACAACTGAGATGCCGACGACAAATATGTGGCAGAGACTCAAAGATTAAAGAGGTTCCGCCGAATGGGCCTCGTTCCACTATCTGATTCCCCTGATTATGCAAAAAACATTCACGTTTAGATTTACTGTTTCATCCAATAGTAAGAGCATTTCAATGCCTCTTTAAATTGTCTAATTTTGTAACAAGTTGAAATTGGATTAACATAAGTTTTAGAATTGAAACAAGGTGTTTGGTACGCACACGCAGGTGTTGAATTCAAACGGGTGGGTTGAATAGATTCAGGTTGTTCAAGTTAATCGGGTTACTTCTAATTCAAAAACAATATATTCGCTTGATACTGCTTAAAGAAACGTGCACTAAAAGAACTAAGAAAGGGATGCAAACATTGGTATCAAACGAGAGCTCATTTATAAAATAAAGCCAAACTTACATCACAACCAAATAACGACATTATTTACGTCAACCAACATTAACTAACCGAAACGACACTTACAAAAAACGAAAAAGCCTGCTGTACATTAAATTCTCATTTTATATGAAAACCTGCCAAACACAGGGCGGCGTGCAAAAAGCAAGATGGTGTCACGTAAGATGCCTAGCTATCACGTACGGAACGCTCGTAATGATGAATATAATCAATTTATCCTCCAACGAGGACTGACAGACCGACAGACGAGAATAGCTACACGTAAGACATAATAAGTTTGTGGACGTTTAAGTTTGAGTTGAGGCTTTTTTTTTGGAGGCGGTTTTCGAGAGAGCTACAGTAACCAATTACTGATGACGTTCAAGAGTTATGTGATATTAGTAGACATTGAAGAAACAGTGATTAATTATTAAACAAGCAATGAAACAGTAACTATTAGAGAAACCAGCAATTGCTGGTTTGAGAATTAGACGGAAGCAGTAAGAAAAGACAGTACTTGTCACCATTGTACTTAATGATGATGAATATAGGTGTAATGTTCGTAATAAAAATGCTGCAAACAAATAATAATATCTAATTTAAATAAAGATCGACTTCTTTAAATTCTATTAAAGCAAAATAAAGGAAAAGAAAGAGAACCAAAAGTTTATTATTTATACATACGTACAATTTCACTATTAGACGAAACACACGTCACCTTGAAGAGGGTTGGAACGGTGATACAGTACAAATAGATAACAAGCAAGACATTGACCTTCGTCGACAATATTATGTAAATGTTATTAGGAAGTGTAATGACACTCGCCCACGCGCATCAAATAAAGATATTGCAACTCATTGACTTCCTTGAGCAAATTATACAAGTTATTAAAATACCCCGCCTGCTTGGAATAAGTACTTCCAAGATTTAAGATGATAGGAATTTTTTTGACTTCCTTGAGAATTTGACTGGCCTGTTTGGTCTGGTGGTTAGTGACCCTGACTGTCAAGCCGGAGATCGTGGACTTGATTATGATTCCCTCCCAGAATCTATGTGATTTTTTTATGAAATAAACATGTTGTTTGTTATCTATGGTTGTAATATTAGTTACATTATAACCTATTCACGCAATATATTTTAGTAACGTAAGAAATGCGTATATCGTACTCTCTATCGGAGAGGCTACTAGCAAGTTTACTTGCGCAGGTCAACCGCTTATCAGTAGCGTGTATTGAGACAGAGATCCCGTACGGTGTCACTAGAAAGAATTGATTTGCGATTCTGCCGATTGCCTTAGCAGGTTTAAAAACTGTACGGGTTTAATACCATACACGCTCCGGTCTATCAGCATAGGCATAACTGCATAGGAAAACCTCTCAAGAGCACCTTATCGTGAATAGCCATTAGAAAGTCTTCATTATCGTAACATTACATTCAAAATCTGTGTTCATCCATTTTCACAAACTAACGCGTTTACAAAAGTCCACTTATTATTGCATTGAATGCAGCTTATCAATAAAACTAATTATACTTCCATGAACAATTGCAAAAATATTACAAACTGACCCTGATCTTTCCAACTTTGCCTTCGGTCAGTGCCGACATGATAATGACATCATTTACCAAATCTGTAACGCCCATATATCACATATCAATTTTTATCATGAACCCGTCAGTTCAGAGAATGAGTCTGTTATCTTTGGATTTCAGCCCACATATTTATCGAATGCTTACGGCATAGCTTTGTTTAATAAAGTAGGTGTCTGATTTCACAACCTTTTTATTTACCGAGCTTCAATATTCGCCCACTGTAGGTCCAAATTCTAGAACACCTTGTCTATATTAATCCGTTACTAAATTGTAATTTGTAATTTTTTACAGTTCCTGCTAATTCGTCATGTATTTTTTGTGATTGTTTAGTAAGGTAAACATTGATTGATTGACAATTAATGACGATGACTTAACCCATTGACTTTTGGTCGCTTTAAATGTTTGCGTCTGCATTTTTCTGGATTCGGTTAAATCATTATCATCTACAATGTTCACTATGATAATGATAAGATCAAGTTACACCAGTGTTCATGGTATAACGATTAGCAACTTTTCCACCGTTTAAGCATTACACCAACTATTAATACAATGTAACCTGTAGTATACATATCAACGATAAAATGTGCACGGCTTAAACCATTACCCTGGAGCTAGAAAGCGTTAATGTAATCATTACGTATGCAGATTTTCATCATTAATATTTTATCGATTTTCATTACATAGTTTCATTTACTCCAGGCATCAAGTCCTTTCTCTTGTTTGTTACTAGTTTATTCTAACAATACCATTTCCGGATGATCACTTGTGAATCTTGTGGCTCTAAAATTTTATTCACACCCGTTTCTGTGTTACTTCCTACAAGTACACACTTAATATCGAGAACGGTAAACAATGAGTGCCGTGAGTAAAATACTTCAAACTATGTTATACAAACATCAAATATTTTGGTGACATCATTGGCATATATTTTTTGCATATACCTATGCAAAATGTTCATCCACTGCTCGCGTGTTCTTTATCTTGTGCCGCTCTAAATCAAACAGTTGTCTTATGCATTTCATTTATTTACAAGATACGTTATCATATTCTCAGAGTCATATTAATATTTGCTTTGGGTGTAGTGCTGCAATGTCTCAGTGTAAATTCAACACGTATAAAATAATAACAGACAATTCATTACTTTTGTTATTAAATAACGCCCCGAGGATGTTATTGAAAGATATTGGTAAATTATGGTAACGAATATAATATACAAAACTAAATAAAAATTAACGATGTGGAGATTAAAATATTTCCTGTAGATATTTAAAAGACGTTAGAAACCATAAGTCGATCTGCAATAAGAAAGCTGCTCCGCACTGAAGACTTAATGCAGAAACTAATTAATAATTACTTTTTATTTACAAACTAAAGAAAAAAGTTACATAATATGTTATTTCATTTAGTAATTGCTTCCGTAAATTGATTCAAGTCATTTCTTTCACGTGTTAATGGCCATCTTCTATTAAGATTTTATCAAAATAGTCTTGTTATTCGCCAAATTGATCTGAGTAAAGATAAAGAAGATCTAATACCTAAGTAATTAAGTTTCATCAAAAGTCGTAAGAGAGAAATTGAAAGTTATCACAATCAATACATTAAATGAAAATGTCACGCTTAAAAGCCAAATAGATAGAATAGAGATATAGTTGACGAAATAAACATTAAAGAATATAGGTGACTTGCGTTCAGTTCAAGCAAATAATCCATTGAAATTATTAGCCGACACCAATATCCAAAGACAATGACCATCACAAAAGTAATAAACTCAAACTATTCAGTAAATAGTAAAACCTCGCAAAATTACGGACATTTCAATAAACAAACCCACATTCAAATTGTTTTGTACAACATTGTAGCAGTCCAAACAATAATTGAAAGAGACCATTTGTCCCGTTTCGGCTAGACGAAGGCAACGTAGCTGAAACGTAGGCGTTTTAGTTTACCAAAACAAATTTGCGAATTTAAACATAGCATTGTTTTCAACGAAATATTATCGTCACGTGAAACCCACTAATACAACAGAAGTACTCGTGATTACAGTTATGTCATTGCATAATTGTACCGATAACGGAAAACATTTAGGCACCGTACCGTCTAGAATACTTTGTGACGCGAAAATTTCTTAAGTAGGAATTAATTTCTTCTTTGTTTACTTTGGCATCTTCACTAAGCTCTTTTATAGAACAGGTATTAAATTTTCCTCAACAACTTAAGAACTAAAATCTCCTTCGTTAATATGAAAGTGCGGATACCGAAATTGTTTACTTAATGATTAAGATTCTGTCTTGATAGTAAAGCTTTTACGTTCACCCCTTAAAAGTAAGACCATGAATATTCAAGACTTTAATTAACCTGCCTCCAGCATTCCTAAAGAGATTTCTCTTCGAAACTATTTGGGCCAACAATGACACAGACATAATCCCTAAAAGCGTAAGTGTGTAAATCTGAAATTAATCGGCATAGGAGACATACAAACGAAGCAGGGCGTTTCATCACTTGACCTGAATGTACAGTTGATGGTGATAAGATAAGTATAGTGGAACAGTTTGTTTGGCTTGATTGTGGCGTGGCTCAAGGCCGTCGGTGCGACCCTGCATTAATGGGATTTATTGATTTTGCCACCTTTTAACATTATCTGTTAAGCATAATGGAAGCAACAAAGCCTTCAATGACGCAAATCTAGCTAATACTTGAGAGCGTAAACAATCCGACATTTACAATAACAACGACATCAAAGCTGTGAAATATTTCCATTTTGAAAATAATAATGAAATTTTTTTGTACAAACGTCTATCGATTTTCGTCTTACGGCTCCAATACAAATTCATTGAGCTGTGGAATCTGTTCAAATAGAAGTACGTTCAATAATAAGGGTTTCAATTTAAATGGAGATTTAACTTTTAATAATAAAACGCTTCGTGTGGCTGCCGTGCGTGCCGGAAACTGTTGTTATGTGAAATATGAACTAACCTTTGTTACGTGGGTTACAGAACCAACGCTAATGTTATCATTACGGCATTATTTGTCGTCAAGCTTTATAAGTTACCTTTTGTATGTGTTATTGGCGAGTTTGACCTTGTTGATAAAATAAAACTTGGTCACAATTGAAATAATATTATGTCACGAAAAGGAACCATTAATGTTACTTGCGAAGCTATCATAAACATATTTAAAAGGAATGCCTTCATTTGCCTTTTTGAGGCTCCAGGGTTTACGCTACTTTTATTTTTTTCAAGATGTAAGTCACGATGAAATTGTTTAAGATCTTTTAAAGGTTTCATTATGAGATTAAAAACCCATAATGCATAACGATTACGCATAATGATTATGCGTTATGGATTTTTAGAACCTACAGTCTAGACACTCGATATAGATTTTTAAATTAATTCACTTCCTACCACAGATGACGAAACATGTGGTGATTTACAAGTACACAAATGTTCATGCAAGTAGTATAGACAATAGGCTTGGAAAACTAGAAGCCGGAATATCAGGTCGATGACTGCAATAATGATATAGTAGCTATAAAACTAGGAGCAATAATAAAATTATATCTATCAAAACTACTGGCAACGCAACTGCTAATTTCAAATTAGATTATAACATCAAAGTGGTGGAAACGATCAGATAACAATAGACTATCTTAGAACAATCGATCGTATACTTTATTTCCATCGTTAAGGATACAATTTACTTGAAAACTATAAAACTTATCGAGTTACCGAGATATGGTTTGATTCTTATCATTTAATAACTGTTTAGTGCTTAGATACTACTGCGTCTGCTCTAGCACCTACTTGTGTAATTCTTTCACTTCAATATCTTGTTGAGTTAATTTTGATCAAATAAGTACTTCAAGGCAATGCCGCTTTGAAGTGCTTATTTGCTTTCTTGCGAAACAATATCTCATTTCTTATACCTTTCTTTGCCGATAAATCTTGCATCATGTTAGTTTTTTATACGTTTTCCCTATATCGGATCAATATTATTAGTTCAGAATTTACTTCTCTAAGAATATTGTTAATTTGTTCTTCAAACTTACATGCTTGGTTTTCATTGCATAATTTACGTATTTGTCCGGAGGCCGTGACTTCTTTAATTTGATATGACATTTTCTGGTATGTTTTCCATAAGACTTTGATCCCTAGTTTCTAAGACCAAACAACATAATTGTGATATCATCAGTGTAATGCAAGACATGCAGATATTATCAACACATGTCAGTGTACGCTTATCTGTCTGTCGCACGCAAATATTTGAGAAAAAACATGAACACAGTTGTCAATGTTGAAAATGAAGTGGTTTACTGGACATGTTCAGCGAACAACAAAGGCAGTAGTGATTTCATTCCTCACATTGAAGGAATTATTTGTATGGCCTACATTTCATCATGTACCGGATCTAGATATCGTGTGTTAATAATTTATCATGGCAAAATATAGAACGAAAGCTTACAGCTAAAACTCTCGCCTCGGCTTTCACGATTAAGCTTTCAAGAAAACTACGAAACTTCATAGTTTCCCCCTAGCTAAACTATTTTTTACAAATGAGACGACGAAGCTAGTAAGCTGTTCGACCACTTTTTCCACATTTTCTCAGCGTCAGTCAATGAGTGGTTATCAACGTCTGACTGATCACATGTCGAAGCAGAAGCTTCGAAAGTTAATTTGTAAAGTGACAGAGATATGGAAAGAAATAGGCCGCAAGGCAAATGCTTTCTCCCGATCTCTAGGAAAGCCGCTAAAACGACGCTTGAAGAAAATGCGCTTACGATTTCCACGATATCTCTGAGTTCCGCTAGTGAAACGAGTAATTCACATTTTAAATTCAGTGATGTAGATAGTGATAGTCAAGTGCGGGAGCCACGTTTGATCAGGGTTCCGTGATTGCCGCGTGCCTTCAAGATCAGATAACATTTTCTCATTGATCTTCGATTGAAAACAAATCACTATGACAATGGCACTCTAAAAATAACATTTACAGCAAACTATTTTTTTTTATAATTAGTTTGCATAAATGTTTGCGCAGATGAAACACAACTAACATTAACCATCACACATCAAATAATTCTACTATCCTTTGTTCAAAAATCTTCTGCCAGTTGTTGCACTGCAATAATCTTAGTAAAAACTACAAAAATATATTACTGCGAAGTTTTGCAAACAAATAGCGTGATTTTCTACCTCCCATAAGTACCTAAAACTTTTGCAACACTCAGCGAGCTGATTAGAGAAGTTCATTCGATACCCTAAAGGTTAAAGCGCAAGTAATTTCACTTAGTGAGGTAATAATAAGATCTGCAGTGGGTCACGAAAAACAAACGCCTTGGGTGATCGTGCGCGCGCGCTTCCTGGCTGACCGACGCGACGACGACTCGGCGACTGTGGTTAGGCTGCGTTTCCACGAGACAAGATGAGTCTGACAAGGAATAGGTGTAAAAAGAAATAAAAAACCGACCAAATGCGAGTAGGACTAAAGTTTCCGTGCTATTATCGGCAAAAATGGCAAATATTCACATTTGTTGCCTATCGCCTAAATAAGTATTTTATTTAGATTTTAAGTACTTTTTGTTATAGCGGCAACAGAACTACATCATCAGTGAAAATTTCAGCTGTCACGGTTCATTACAGTCTGGTGACAGCCGGAGACAGACAGATAAGCAGTCCAACACCGGAGCCTTAGTAGTAGGACCTTTGGGTACGGAACCCCAAAAACCAATGACATTGCTTAGTTTTCATAACTTGAGCTAAACTATCGTTGTAGTTAGTTTCATACGTTGTCACTCATCTTCGGAAGTCTCGTGCAATTTAAATTAAAGAACCACGAATTATTTTTAAAACCAAAAAAATAATATAAAAAGAAAGCTCTGAGTAAAAAGAAAATGAAGCCATTGAGTGAAGTACGAAGCGGCATAGTAGTAACAGTTTGAGAAAAGTACCAAGTCACAACGCGAAATACAGTGTTCCTACAATCGTGTGGGATGCAAATCGGCTCTAAAAACTTTATGTTTTATGAGATTACACTCAAAGGAGTAAGCCGACTTGTCTTTCAACTTGACCGTCTTCTTAAGTTTATGACGTCATAAATGGAGCGAGGATGCCAAAGTTCATGTGAGAATTTACGCACCGTTAGTGCACTTATTTTTAAACTTGTTTCGCTTATTTCAATAGATGGATCTAGTAGACTGTTTTCAGTGATTTATTTTCGATGGATCCTACTATATGATCCCTTTTTAGCTATTAACGTTGAGTCACATTTTCTATTTCCCTAGAATCATTGTGTAACTTTTCATAAGAAAATATGATGACATATTGCCTCCATAGTGCCAGGCCACACGATGCGGCAACGCGCCGCACCGCATTAGCGCTCCTGCACACGATGCCGCCACCGCGCCGTCGCCGCGCCGCCGCCGCACAACTACACTGTACACACGAGTCGCGCGAAGACCGCCACCGCGCCGCCGCCGCGCCGCCACCGCGCGCGTTCCCAGTTATTTCATTATCCTGATTCATTCCATTGCCGGCCGCGTATGAACATGCGGCCGGTAATGGAATGAATCAAATAGATGCGCGGTGGCGAGACGAGGACCGCGCGCGGTGGCGGCGCGGCGGCGGCGCGGTGGCGGTCTTCGCGCGACTCGTGTGTACAGTGTAGTTGTGCGGCGGCGGCGCGGCGACGGCGCGGTGGCGGCATCGTGTGCAGGAGCGCTTACTCCGCACCGCACTGGCGATGGCGGCCACACGAGCAGTGCGGCGCCGCACGGCGCCGCTGCGGCACCGCAATGTTCTTACGGCGCCGCTGCGGCGCCGCTGCGGCACCGCAACAAGCTTGGCGGCTTGCCTGCTAGTCAGTTGACGACAATCATGAACATCCCCATGAACTGAGCGGCGCCGTTGCGGCGCCGCTGCGGCACCGCACTGCTTGCACCCCTCCCCGCCTCGTCTGCCTCGCGCCGTTGTCCGGTGAGCCTGCGGTGCGGCGCCGGAGCGGTGCCGGACGTTCTGTGTGCCATACCATCCAATTTTATATGTAGTAAACCGTTGTGGCACCGCTCAGGCGCCGCGCCGGAGCCGCAACGCACCGTGTGGCCTGGCGCATACACATTGTGTATGGAGGCAATATGTCATTTTATTTATTTTCAATATTGCCTCCATACACATTGTGTATGGAGGCAATGCGATTTTCAGCAAACTATTCCAACGATCTAGACAAAATATTTAAAAAAATCCCACTGTGTAAGCCTTACTAAGACTTGATATGAACTTAGCCTTAGATCTTCATTTCTAAGATCAGCAGAGAAGGTTGAAACTGCAAAGAAGCTGGCAACTGCAGATGCATAACTTACAAGCCTTTATGCTATTCTACAAAAATCTCCTGGGAAGAATAAAAATTTGGAGTGATTTGAAATTCTATCTGATGCTAGAGACTCACCTCAACCTTGTTTTGCTTCAATTTTTATTTAAATAGAGCCTTAATTGTTTTCTCACGTATGTCAATAAATTTAGGTGCCCAATCACAGGACCCATAATTCCGTTGTTCAAAATCATACGACCATTTGTCAAGAAACTTCAGTTCATACAACTTGATTTCAATTATATTGTAAAAAAATATGCAATGTTGAATAGATACAAATCTTTGTAAGTTATCGCCAGGGTCAAGATTGCCGAGTTGTTTCCTTATTATTTTACAATTTTCGTTTCAGTGACGGTGACATTTGGTTAGTTTACAACTCTCAATTAACGGAATTGCATGGTCTTCCTTATTTGCGTTTGCTATTTGCATAACTATTCCATATAATTCTGCTTGCAATCTTTATTCATATACCGAATCATTTTATCTAATAGCGTTGGATTGTTTGGAACCTCTTGCACGCAACGTTTCATATAAATTATAAAAGATCTATCAACGCATATCAATATGCATTCATGCAAGGGTTAATGCACTGAAATGAATCTCAGGCTTCCACCAGCTAAAACAAAAAAAAAACACGACAATCGCGTGTCAGAACACTAGGCTTCATAGCTTAATGCATTACAAGCATTCAACCGCAGCGAGACACAAAGAAACTATAACTGTTCCGATTTTAGAACATAATCGGAGCCCGCCTGCCCGCGGCATCCGAACGAAATCGAAATTTTGAACAATATCCGACTAATAAGGACATGACGTGAAAGCGAGATTGAACGCGCAAAAATGCGCGAGTTCTCGTCACGACATCAAACAACGAGATTCCACTAACCTACCTTTACATCACATTGTCCAAAACTGTGCTAAGTGACTCTTAATCACCGTTTAGAAAGTCGTAATTTTATTATTTATACCAATAATTTGCTCAGAGGTTAAAGGTGCACGATCGGCCGCCCCCGTGCCTGACAACCATTAGTTGAAATACAAACTGTTTCGTACACGCAACTCCGCGAGAGAACTGTTATATCGGATTTACTGTACGCTAGATTAGATCCCAACGTCCGCTGTTTCAGAGCAAAACAAAGTAACAAACACGAATTCGAGCTAAAAGTAGGAAAGGCACACATTTCAGTGAAAAAATGTAAAATTGTTCTGTGGTTATGTTTGACCTAGCTAAATAATGGCTGACATCTCAGTGTATCTTCGTGTTTTTGGAGTTGTATAATTATGTTTATACGAAGTTGTTAGTGTGAAAGGAAACAAACATTAATTTATCCTCGTTTTCACTTGTCATTAAATAGTAAATTACTAACAAATTTCATAAAACTGATTGTCATCGCAGTACTTCAAACAAAATCGAACGCAAGAGATAATACAGAAGAAAGTAACAGTAACACAGTCAATCATACGAAGGCAAAAATTTCACCCATTAAACCGGAACGGTCCAACGAAGGTCATAATTTAAGACGAGATGGTTTCAAACAGTGTACTTAGTAACAATGGTCGAGAACGGTTAAAAATGGCAGCTAATACACTAGACAGAGGCAGCGAGCCATTTGCGGCACTCTCAATGAACATTGCTTTCTTACTGCGGTGTAAATGCCTGGTATCGAGAGAAGATGAAATCGGTGAAGGAAATAAAATAGCAGACAATGGCTAATACGGAGAATGTCTTAAATAGAAAGGGTGTCAGTGAAAATAAGAACGCGAGTCAAACTTAATTAGCCTTTTCATCAAAGGTATTCCAAGTGTTTTCCAGAGTTTCATAGTTCATAATTGACGCTAGACAATTCTAAACTGACTTAAACTAAAGGGTATCGTGCAAGTAGCTACCGTGAAAAATGTAATGGGTCATTAGCTCATCCTATTTAATTAAGTAGGGAAAAATTTATTAATGGTTCGAAACTAAAACCCTATGATATTTTTTTCGTTTTTGTAACGATGAGCAAAAACGATCTTTCCTTTTAAAACAAAACATGAGAACATGACACGAATCTAGAGAAACTTAATGAAGTTGACGTCCTACATAAAGAAGCATTTAACTAAAACCGCATTAGACGAAGGTAGGAATAAGGGAAAAGTTTTAAACATGGAGAAATTACACCACACTAAACCTAAGTGTGAAGAAATTAGAAAATCCAATTTACTTATGCACTTGAGGAAAATAAAAATAACCTATCATTGAGAAACCACACCACATTCATAGCAAATGACGTAGACTGTTTTAGAACTAAGTACATAGTTTCTAATAAAACTATAGGAGTGTTTATAACGGATACTATAAATTTAATATTAATGATTGAAATTGTAGTGACTTGACTATTCTAGTAAACAAGGTCTCTACTTTCAAGTGTTAAGACAAAAAAAAACGACAAAGAATCTTATACATAAAGTAATTAGGAAGAAAGTAAAATTGGTTCAATGTATTAATATAATTATACTTCAATGGATATACATTAATTAGGTAATCCTGAACCTCTAACTGCTTAACAACAAAAGAATAACAATGAATCTACACGAAAACCAAAAATACGGAAAAGAAATGGTCCTCAACTTTGTAAACTTTCCGTAACAGTGTTCCTTTAGTCTTTGAAACACATTAAACGATAAATAACATAAAATACTGAACAATAGATAGCATAAGATCTCACATTTATCGAAACATGTAGCCATTCAACGGCCATTCATAAGTAATTGGACAAGGTAGTAATTAGTACGAATGCTGGCTGATGACCCTTCTCTGAATCTCCACGCAATGCTATGACATGACCTGCACTAACAATTGCAAGAGCATGAAAGCAAACAGATGGTAATCCGTGAAACGTGTACCCAGCAATACAAATTTACATTTGCGTACACGAAACTGAACAACATTGAAATCTCTATCTTAAAGACGAAGAAATAGAGTGTATCAGAGAATTGTTATTGTAAATACAGGTGCTGTTACTAACTTGGTAGGTTTAAAGCGTAAAGTTTATCTGCGAAGAGAGTAATTTCGCTAATTTGTTGAGCTAAACAGAAATGTAGATACAGTAACACGAACCCGATGTATGCACGAGAATCGTAAAGATTCTGAAAGTAACGAATGTAATTAAATGTCTTGCTGATTTCCAATGTTCAGAACATCGGTTTCCAACTTAGAAGTAATTGCAGAAAACGAGGTTCCATCGGTAGCGGTTAGAATATATTTAAGGATCCATGGAAAAGATAATGTGATGGTTTTGTAGAAGGAATGAATATTAGATTTTATGAATAAGCTGACATACACTTGTAAATTTTATGGTTATTGGTAGTAGTACTTTTTTTTGTGTTTAAAACAAATTCTTACAAGTCTTATTTACATTACTTTGCCCACATCGTTATTATTATACTCTTTTCTTTATCTATGTTGACACACTCAGTTGATACACCAACCAGAAAGTGTACAACAAATTCAATTTCCGTGGGAACTGATATCCTTCCGTTGCCTTTACTATCTTGTTGTTCATTTCACAGAACAAACCAAAAGCTTTTAGTCTTCCTTACTACGTTACAAGGAAAAAAAAACAAAAAATCATCAAGTTCCTGTTCGAGAAACAACCTAAAAGTAATTTACAACATCATCTGACCGTAAAAGGCGAACAATGATCCCATAAATAATTCAAAAGAAGTTTATTACAATGGCACCTGCGTCCCATGGGAACATTCGCAGGACATGGCAGTCATGCACCACGGGACACCGTGGTACCATGGGGTTACTCCACTTACATTAAACCATTTAATTGTGGGGTTTCGCGGAATCAGTCGGAAAGAGAAAAGGGAATGTGGTTAGTGTGTTGAGGCGAAGACAAAGAACTGTGGTGGTAATGTGTACTTACGATTCTATTGTTTGGGTTCTGATTTATTGTGGGTCAAAGCATTAAAATTTCCGAACCATTATTTATACTAATTATAAATCTAGTCACCAGTAGGTCTTCTAAATATGTTCATAATACGTGATTGTATTTCTTTTTAGAACAAATCATTTGCTTCTTTGCTAAAGAAATTTACATTTTACGAATAATCCGAACATGTAAAAATGATGCAATGTAATACATATCACTTGGCAAATAAATAAGATCGTTAATCCCTTGACCTCGACATTAGCCTATCCCAGAACATTGACATAAATTACTAAAGCTATTAGCAGTAATTTGAATGTTAGCCAGACCTATGGGAAATTACAGTATATGGTAAATAAGCTTTACAATAAACTAATGGAAACATCAGTAAAATAAATGACAAAGCTCTTAATTAAGCAACGTTGTTAAGTAACGAAGAGCAATTTGACACAATTTGGCAGCAAATGTAGAGAAAATATGTCCACATAAAACAGAATAATATCGTGTAGGTTCACTAGAAATGGAAGTTCTAAAAAAATCTGAACACGCAACGGATAATTACAAAAAGTAAAATCTGGCCGCAGCACCTTCGTGATATATGACAATCGAGCTGCAGTCGACGCTATAAATTTTACCTCATAATTGGTATTTGGGACACCAGCGGAGACAGAACTGGACAACATTTCTGTCGGACCTCACGCGAGCCGCTCGATAAAACTGCAGTATAAAACGACTAATTTAAAAACAGGACTACCACCAGTACAGTTGAAGCCATTGAAAAGCTTTTAAATTTTGTAGATGAACATCCAACTACCGCAAACAGTGTCAAGTGCAGGTTTCGCGATGAGAACGTGAGAACCATAATGGCAAAACGTCGATGAGTGGGACGCTAACAAAATATCGTAATTAGAGAGATAATGCAAGCTTACTTATTAAAATTGAAGTGAAAATGTAAGGTGATAAGTAATAAGTGAAATTACAATTTCGTTTCGGTCATTCGTACGAAAGTTTTGCAAGTAGGTGATGCCGTAAAATGTTAGCAGAATCAATTTCAATAATATTATGGGTATACGTCAATATAAAGGTAGTGAAAGGTGTTAAGTATTATGTGAAACGTGAATAACGATAAACATTAAATGGACATCTTGATTAATTCTGAAACAGAATCAGTAGAGTTCCTTCTTAAACGAAGTAAATAACCTAAACAGATCGAAACAAGAACACGTTAGCACGCGACCAGTTGACACGAAGCGGTGAAATCAACATTAACATTAAAAAAGTCGGATATTATACAGCAACGGGTGTTTTATAATTACCACCTGTCATCAGGTGGACTCAATTCTTTGACAGCATTATTGAGACGAAATAAAGGTAAAAGAGAATGCCCGATGAGTATCGTGGTGTTGGTAATGATGACTAATGTTCGTCTGTTTGTATGTTGTCTTAATAAATATTATGATATCTTCTTTTAATCGTTTTATTTCTTTACTTACTACATTTTCTATAATCTATAATACGTATGAGTTTTATTTGTATTATGCTACTAATAAATTAAACATCGATTTTTTTAAACTATTTACTAACGTTGTGACTTTACATAAAAAAACAGACCCGAATCACCCATTAGATATGACATTGCAGAAGCTCAGAAGAAATATGAAGTAAAGACTCATCTACAAATGAATCAAAACGTTAAACTTAGGCAGTCATTGCAACATAGGAAGACACAGAAAACCTACTCCTCACAAAGTGTACTCTTAAGCCTACATAGGAAAGACCTGTTATCTTTAGCAAAAATTGCAATGATTAGATGACAAGGCTGATAGACATGACAGAAACTGAGATCATTGAAGATCCATCACAAGAATAAGACAACGTGGCTTACTTAAAGAAGTACATTGATATCATAATGAACTAGCCTTAATATCTAGGATGTAGATATCTGAACTGCAATGTCAGGGCACCTCGCAGTCTTGAATCATGAGACGAAGCTCGAACACCGTTATTCGATGCTTCGAAGAAAGTAACACAAGTGGAACGAGAATTATTTCAGCTGTTAATTGTGTGGCGTAAATTAGTTATTATTATAAACTTGTAAACGGGCCCGAAAGAGAAAACTTACAATTTATGCAGGATACTCTCGTGATGGTGCGATTTTAACGTTAATCGTTATATCCGAAAGTATTACTCTTCAATTTCAGTCTGATATTGTAATACTTTAATTTTTCGCACGTCAATAACATAACCAATCTAATAAATGCCATGTTCATTTCATTTATAATACAAGCCGTGTTATCCTTATATTACGCATATAAACGAGTTATTGTGACAAGTGTAACAACAGCAGCTTTTGCGTCAATCCAGCGTAAAAACCAATCTAATCAGAATATCGATCAATCAATGTGCCGAATACTATTGATATTTCTTAGCCTAAAATATCTCGAGTAACAAAGACATTTTACTATTCTGTCTCTTAAAACATGACACCATCAATTTTCACGGTCGATTTCGGACAAGACAAAAAGCCGCCCGGTATCTGATATGAACGCTACCTAGTCACAGATAAAGTAGATAACAGAACATTGATTAACACTCCGACAGATTTTATAAAGAGAAAATTTCCCAGATAAAAGAAAGACATAAATTAAAGACTTGTCAATAGTACCGTAATGAACTGAGAATTGTTAGAAATTACCGCTGAAGGTGAAGTGGTGAGCCGTAGAATTTGGAACCCTATTCGTTTTAATGTTCCTATTTAGTTGAGTTGCAGGGGTTAACGTTACGCTAGAGGGAACAAGTCGGGCGGGCGACACGGGTGGCTGTCCGTCGGATTACCTTCGCGGCTTCAATGACGTAACGGTCGCCGGACGCCGGATGCAGAAAAAAATAAACGAGCCACGTGACATTGATTTTGAATATTGAACTTGAAATTTTACGGAAGAATGGTCAGCTGTTTAACGATGACTCAACCGCCGGTAACACAGTAAAAGTAGTATCCAAAGAGATTGATACGACCTAAGAAGGAAATTACGTTGAAGATGTTTCACTTGATAAGTACTCAGACGGTCGTTAAACTGCTGGATAACTGAGTGATCGTGGAATTGACAATTATCCTTTTAACAAATCGAAATCACTTAAGTTCGTTAACAGAAGAGCAAAAACGGACGTCGGCCGCAAAAATAACAAAATAACCTAAACCGATTTATGGTTGTTAAAAGAAAAAGGATTGTTGACATGACGAAAATAGCCTTAATAATCGTTAAACACACGGAAAAAGAAAACAAGGATACAAAAGGAGATGTTGAAGCTAAGCAAACACTGACTGTAGGAAAAGTATACACTCTGATGACATGACAAGAACGTCATTATTTTGTAAACAGGAGCGACGCTTTATCATTAATTATGATATTTTTATCGCTAAGAGATATCCATCGTCTGAAATAGTAACTGCAAGGTGCGAATTAGATAACCGAGTTACGGAAATGTTATCAAAGACAATGCTGTCCTGATTGCTAAGTGCTAACCACATTTTTATGTAAATTATTCATTGACGGTAAATAAACGAACAGAAGTACAAAATGTAGAAGTTCAACGACACTTTTAATTAGTTTAAATGTTTCCCAAAAATAGTAAAAATAATAGAAAATAGACAAAACTCAGGCAGAAAGCAGACCATGACATTGGCCATTAAAGGCTGTAATTAGTAATTGACGAACAAATGGCTAATTGCTTTAGTCACATCAATTAACTCAAAGACAAACGTCTCTCTGATCTTCTGTCATTTGCATCTTGTTAAAACTATCGAGATATCGGTCTAATACCTCCGTTTTTATTTTCAGCTAACTAGAATCTGCCTTTTGACATTGGAATTTAAATGAATGACGTTGCGAATAATTTTCGCAAACTCATTTGATTGGAAATTTTTGATGAGACTATTGTTTGCAAATTCTTTGCGTCGAGAATAAGTTGTTGCCAGAAAAAGTAAAGATTCTCCAGGTAGTGGTAATTAACAAGTGTTGATAAATTAAACAACGTAAGGTCAGACACATGTACCTTTCCAAATGATTAATGAACTACGAAATATTAATGGACAGTCTTATTTATAGTCTTCGGACCCAGCTCAGGGTGACAAGAGTCCAAACAGTCTATTAGCGTAAATCATTTTAGAAGTAAACGTTTATGAAATTATAGAGAAGGTGAAAGTAATATATCATATTGAGAGACTTAAAAATTGGGACTCGATAATGAAGAGTAAAAATAGATACATCGGCTATTAATCGATTAATAGCCCTGAGAATGGTAATGATAATGAGTTTTCTACAATTGTAATTCTGCCTGATTGTGTAAACGTGTTGAACCAGGCTGCGAACAGCAAAGACACCGCCTCAGTATTGTCTATTTTTATTATTAAATTATAGTACTTGAGAGATGCGCATTTTCCACCGTCCTTGCGGTTTCTCGTATCGCATTACTAACCCGTCGACTGCAGCGGTTGTACGCATCGTTGTGTCCGATTTCTTGTGACGCCGCCCGCCACCGCCAATCGCGTACATCAAAGATCTATGTGACTGCTTCTCGTATTCTTAGCTTTGTTTATCTTTTTCTATCCGGTGTTGAGAATTTGTTTACATAGTTTTAATATCATTATCATATATTTTTCTATTGTTCACACGGTCCCTGAAAACACACCGGCGCTAACGATACTGACGAAATATGCGATTATGGTTTCCTTTTTTTTCAACCGTGTTGTGTCTAATTTATACAATAATTCAGTCCTGAGGGTCTTCTATGACATTATTACCGTTTTACAATTTTCAGTTTTGATCAGTAGCCGCAGCATTTTGTAAACTAAGGTCACGATCCTATCAAATTCTTTAAAGATTCGCATTTTCGTCCGTCCTTGTGGTAATAGTAAGCATTGTAAGCTTACCACCCGTCGTCGGTTGCTGCGCGGTCTTACGCCTCGTTGTGTCCGGTAAGCGAAACGCCGCGGTCACGTACACCAGTGTTATTGATCTTTGTAAACGCTCTGCGAGACTATCAATTTCTGGTAATGAGAAACTTGAAAAATTGCTCCAATATCTTCTAGGCAACCGGCCTTTCATTACCGCTGTTACTATTTGATAGTAACTAACCAAAGAAAATTATGAGATTGAAAAAATGAAGATGACAGTTAGTATTTATTAATCTCACATTAAAATGAAAGATGTAATGAACGTAAGATATTTTTTAATGAAGACGCACGGAAAACGAAATTTAAGTAAAATGAGAGAACTAATGATTGCGTATTAATCTGAGGAGGACGGAAGTCATTATCACACAGCGTGATACAACGGATTATCATGTACTATTTATTTATGACTATCTGAATCACGTGTAAACTGTCCCTTTGGTTTTAAAGATAGACATTTATATTTAAATATGTACTGTGAAATATGTGCTTATGATAAACGACATTGTAAGGTAACTTTTATGTATACCGGGAAATCGTGGTTTCCACACAAGTAGTTTTCTTTTGTGACTACAATTTTCCAGATAAAGTATTTTAAAATGTGTTCAAAAGTGATTGCGAAATCGTGCCAGCATTTTCGGGTAGGTTTTGGTCTTTGTTTAGTATTCAAGACTGGAGCCAAGATTTCCAAATTGTATAAGCTTTGTAACCTAGTGAAATGCAAAATAAACATTAAATTACCACTTTTCACAATATAAGAACAGAAAACAACCCCACAATTTCCAATGAAATTAAGGAAGCGAAACATGAATAAGTAAGGTAGTAAGAATTAAGTCAAGGACGAGAGTCGAGAGGTAAGATTAACTGTAGAATTATGCTGGCTTCACTCCAAATGTTTCCATGCAAAGAAAACGAGGGAAAAAGTGGTAAGTAAGTTAACTGGAAGGAAATTGTTATTTAATTGCATTCACGTGCTGACATTTTGCATGACTGCAACTCTCCAAGGCTGCAATAATTTTTGGAATAACTATCGTGCCAGGCCTTGTTCCCTTATAAATTATAGAATTTTGTGCTACATCTGATTTTAATGTTCCATTTATGGAGTTAAAAACACTTAAAAATAACTAAAATTTCGGAAGTCGGTGGCTTCTTTTCTACCAGTCAATTTGTGTTGCCACCGACTTCCGAAATTTTAGCTATTTTTGGGTTTTTAGTTTTTGAAGGCGGTTCTTTTTTTTTGGT